>CATIWQ010674626.1:0-11919 GCA_949673415.1 Euphorbia schlechtendalii
CTAAATATTATCGTTTTAATTAATTCATAAATTTTAAGATAATAATTAATCAAATGAGATGTTTTACTAATTTACCTTTTCATAAATGTCCTATTCATTTTTCTAAACTTCATTAATATGTGCAATAAAAACAATTTGCTAATGTTTAAATATTGACTCCCATAGTCTTTTTTTGTTATTGGAGATTGAAATATAATTATCTAGAAAGTTGAATAAATTAATTGAGGTAAAAATGAAAAACTTAGAAAAAAAACACCTTAGAAATACAAAATGGTAATAAAAAAACATCAAAATTCCTCTAAAATAACAATATTTAATAGACGGATGACAACATGTTACCAAAAAAATATTAATATATCAGTAATGACAAATTTACTTCCTTCTCCAATTTTTTTCAAATATTAAAAATTTTCATTACAATCAAAATTTATTTATTGTATCAATATAAAATGATTTATTTATTTTTTGAATAATTTTTTCTTCTTAATATCAATTTATAATTTCATCAATATTAATGGTAACTATTTTTTAAAAAAAATATTTTATGAATAAAGATTTTTTATGAATAAAAATGTAAATTAAAAAAAACTTTGCAAAAACAACACGAAAATGACATTTAAAAAACTAAAATAAAATAAAAGTATAAAAAGAACACTTAAAAAACATCTACTTTTTAGCCGAAAAGTTAAAGATAGTATGTATCTATATAGTGAAAGGATAGCAAAGATAACCTGTGGAGTAGAAGAAAGGGCAAGGGAGAATGCTGGCGTAAGCAGTGACGTGTCAGCCATTATTTTGATTAGAGCGGGCCCAACTAAGATAGTGACACATCTATTGCGTCCAGCTGTGCCCGCAATCCCTACAGGCTAATTAAGTTGCCCACTTCTGCCCATGTTTTGGGATCGTCAGTTATTCAATAGCCTGAAATTTTGATGCAATCACCGAAACTTGTAATTACCCTTTTGTGTCAAGTTTTTCTGTTGGCCGTTTTGAGTTGGGTTGTTGGCCTTTTGGCAGTGAGAATCTAGTCATAGTCGCCTAATATTAAACCCATTTTTGGACACTTCTTTCATGAGTCAGACCACTCAATTATTTGAGAAAATGAATCAATTATCTTGTTTTGTGGATGGGCTTATAATTGTTTTGATTATGTGTTCCTCTTTCAATCTTTAGTGTTAGTTATTTTGGTTTGTACTTCACTCCAAAACGTCCACTAAGTAACTTCATTATCATCTTAATGATATAGGCTTTTTTAATTAGAAACTTGTAAAGTAAGACTTTTTTTAGTTAAACTGAAATAGTTAATTGTTGTTGTTATTCTGATTGTATTATGTTATTTTTGGTAACTTTTGACTTTTGTATTGATTACAAGTTGTTTTTTTAAAAGCAATTGTATGTGTTGGGATTCGAACTTTGATTACCCTACTTAATTTGTGGATGTATCGTTTCAACTATATCAAGTTGATGCATACAGGGTGTTTAATAATTGTAAAATTTTAATGTTCGATGAAAAAACAAGATAGTTTAATGTTAATAAAACATGAAGTGACACAAGTTAAGCCACTAGATTTTATATTTGATTTGAACTTTTAGGAACTTGGATTTGAATTCAACTTTTTAGGATTTTTTTTATCTCTATTCAACTTCATCTGGTGTGTAAGTTAAAGTTTAATATTATTACAACTCTATAGTCACGTCAAATATTTGAGTGAAAAAACTTGATGATACTTTAATTTAAAAATAAGAATAAAGTTTTTAGTAGTAAATAAGGAATCACAAACCCACTCTTTATAGTAAAATTGATTAGGAATCCTTCTTTATTGGAGTGGCTAATTCTCATTTCATGCATTACACGCACAGAGAGAATTAGAGATAAACTTTGACCCATTATAGAAGTATTCCATAAAACCTTTTATCAACACAAATGAAAGCACTACTAGTCTACAACGTATACCTAATTATTGTGCTTGTACTTATCCACAATTGCTCATTATAGATGACAGATAACATCACAATAATTTCTAAATGTGAAATGAGGTGATACAACGTTGCCTGTGTCAGTTTAGGATTGTTTTCCAGGGTTGTTCTTTAGAAAAGCTTCATTTTCAAAATTTTGTTATAAATAGTAAAGTTGATTATGAAAAAAACAAGTCAGACAGTTCCTAATTATATAATATGAAGGATCAAAATGTATTGTTCAAAGCTAAAATATATAATTCTATTAAAAATTTGTGAGACTAACTTATTGAAACAGCAGCTTGAAAAGCAAGATCAAACAGGCCTTTAATATGCAATGACCCATGTGAATACGCAATCAAGAAGAATTTAATTCAATCAAAGCACAAATGCAGTAATATGAATAAATAATTTAGGCAAATTATCATCAATTGTACAAATGTTTAATTAATTAGATTAAATTGTAATTTTATCCAACCTTGTTAATAACAATGTCTCTTAATTAATTTGAATTTTTTAACTTAAAAAGATCATATATCTCAAATCATTAATTTTTTCGAAACGTTTTTTAGAATATTTTGTTCGTTTCATTTTTATTTTTAAAACAAAATCCAACTCGATATACTTTCGACCAAAAAAAATTGAAAGTTCAAATTGGTATAATACATATTATACAAGTTTGCATTTTGGTATAATTTTCAATATACCAGATTTCTTTATACCTGATTTTTTCTAGGTGTTATAATGCGTATTATACGAATTAGTATGATGCTCGTTATAGTTGATTTTTGGTATAAAGAAATCTGGTATAATGAACATTACACCAAAATGCAAAGTGGTATAATTCAGATTTTTTGATGAAAATACATCGAGTTGGATCTTGTTTCAAAAATAAAAATGAAATGAACAAAATATTCTTAAGAATCGTTTCGAAAAAATTAACGATTTGAAAGATTTTATCGTTTTAAGTTAAGACATTCAAACTAATTAAGAAAGAGAAGGTTATTAATTAGTAGAATTGTACTTCACGTATAAGTTCAAATATGAAATATAATAAGACAAAATTACTAATTTATACTAATAAGATAAAATTAATAATTTATACTCCCTCCGTCTACTAAATATTATCGTTTTAACTAATTTACAATTTTTAAGATAACAACTAACTAAGATGATTTACTAGTTTAACCTTTATAAAGGTCCTATTCAATTTTCAAGACTATTAATTTGTTCAATAAAAACAATTTGACCTATAATTTTCTCTTGTTATTGGATATTAGAATATAATTATCTTGAAAGTTGAACAAATTAATAGGGGTAGGAATGAAAAACTTGGAAAAAAACATCTTGAAAATACAAAATGATAATAAAAAAGAGACAACGAAATCCCTCTAAAACGATAATATTTAGTAGACGAAGGGAGTACTATTTATGATAAAATTATAATTAAATGTAATTAATTAGCATTCCTTACGATTTCTTTAATTTGTTTGTAACCTATTGCGAGTAACCAGATAATATTTTTTTTCTTGGTTATCTAATGGAATTTCTTAGAACTAAAAAAAGAACATGTTTGAGAGTGGTTTTTAAATATTGTTTAACTACTTTAATAATTTATAAGGATTGTTTGGTAAATGCATAAACTTATAAAGGAAAGCACTTCAAGTTGCTTCTAAGAAAAACAAGGAAACCTAGTACTAAAAACACTTTGACAACAAAATGCAACAAATGGAGTTATTAGAAATAAAAAAAAAAAACTCAATTTTTAGGGGGAAAAAATTATTACTCCATGCCGTTTTAGGTGAAAAAAACTCTCCATTCCATGCACGCTTTTTAAGTGGTGAGTTGCAACTTGTAAGTAATACTATCAATGATTTTGTTCTTTTCAATTTATAGCTGAAATATGTTTATTTTAGTATAAAATTAAAAATATACACTATTTATATATAATAAATTGTACGGAAAAAATTACAAGTCAAAAGAAACCATCGTCTTAAAAGACACTTTTGTTGACATCAATCTAGAAGTTTAACAAGTCGTGATAGGTTTTCTTTTCCAACGAAATTTCCCTAAACTAAAATGACTCACAAATTATTCTATCAAACAATGGAAAAAGTAGACCCGCACGTGTTGCCACAAAGAAAGGCACAGCAAATGAAAGCAACCCGCCACTTTTTACTTCAAGAAAGAACCATGATTAAAAAAAAGTGCACAACTTTACCGAGAAAAGAAAGTTCTAATTTCAGACACAGTAAACTAACTTACCTTAATTTGGTTAAGCTTCAGAACCAAGAAGAAAAGCAAATCTGATGCATAATAATACATGCAATAATTAAGAACTAGAACTATACAACTATTCTAACCAATTTTGACAAATGGGTCTTACTCGTTAGAGTTAGGATTTATACCTCCCATTTTCTTGGATTCTTATTAATCATGTCTATACATTTTCTTAATTAAGCCGAACTTGTGGTTTTTTCCTCCCTACAGCTCCTGCTTGATGTTACACGTGCAGTTTGCACGACTGTCCGAGAGTGTCTGAAAGACATTAACCCGAAACAATACGATTAATCAAAGAATTCAATACTTAGTCATGGAATCAAATGTTCTAAAAGATTAAACTTTCGGATCAACTGGTTACATGATATTGTATTCAAAAAGAAATCTATCTCAAATCCTATACCAAGTTTTGTTCTTTCCAACTGAATGAACTGAAACTGAATTTAGTTTAATTTAAAACTAGAATGAATTAACTGAATCCGAGTTAAAAATAAGTTCAAAAGAACGGAATCCCAACAAAAACTGAACTAAGTTATTAGCATAATATAAAAGTCATGTGATTGATTTTTACTTATCAATCTGATAATAGTATTTCCCATGTGTTTGTAAGAGATTTGGAGAATTGATTTGATTGAACTACGATTTTGGTTAAGTTAAACTTACCTTGACTTGTCTTTGAAGATCTTTGATGTAGTCAACGGCCAAATCAAGCATGTCTGATGTGTTTGTTTGCTGAAGAAATATATATAAACCATTAAGTCACAACAAATTCTATGCATGTATAAAGTACAAAAGCTATACCTTATCCATGTTTGGTACGAGGTCTTGAAGCTTCCTCATTCTTTCACTAATTTTAGTTCTTCTTACCTATACAAAAAATATATTACATTTAATTTCTATGCTACCTAGTATATATATAGCGATAGTCGAGTTAAGATTGTATACCCTCTCGGCAATGCTCCTAGGATGAGTAGCAAATCCGCGTTTCGCTCTAATCTTGCAAGGTACCGAGTCTTGCAAATGCAGAAACTTTTCTATGGCCGACATTTCGGCCGCTGTTTTCGGCAAACTCAAGTGATGTGCTAACCTCGGAGGCGCTGGAATTCCCGATTCTCTATTCTGTTTAAAGAGAAACCATTTTTTACACATTAAATCGTCTTTCTAGTTTTTCAATTCGACAAATAAGATCCCGAGCCGGTTCTGGGCATAGGCCAGAACAAAAGGAGCCCAAATATATCATTATTGCTAATATATGCATGCTTGAATGTACGTAATTATCGAAAAACAATTTTTATTCTTCGATAAAAAAAATATTTGATAAATATAATTACACATTTATATATAATTTTTATTATCAAATGAGTCCTCATTTCTAAATTTTTTATGTGGACCTCGTAAAGTCAAACCGGCTCTGATCACTAGTTTTGAAGACCATATTGGTCTAAATTGATTATGTGAGAACTGAACTCAAAAGAACATTATATACATAATCAACAAAAAATTGAAAAAGAAACAAGAAAACAGGCGATGTGGGATATATATACCTGAGTTTCGGATTCATTAAGGCCAGAAAGTGTCCGATCATCATCAGTTAACAATCTTTTAGACATGACAGAAGATGATGCATTGTCATCCCATTGACCAATTGGATAACCTGTGACAAAATCATTGCCACCAGTTTCATCAAAAGCACCAATGTCAGAACCAGTTTCTCCCATGTTGTTCTTGTTCCCAATTTCACTAATTGGACTCATTCTCCCTCCACTAGGTGGCCTAGAATAGCCTGCTTCTCTTTTAACTGTCCCATGATCTCCCATACCTTTCATTACAGCATAGCCTACAATACCCAATTTGTCAAATACTCAATTTTTTCTAATAATTCCAAAATGGATTCATAAATCAACCAAGTTGCTTAATTTATACTAAAAAACCAACTTTTTAAGTACCCACTTGCTGGTTGAAGTGATTGTTTAGCAGAAAAGAGCAAATTTTTAATGTTTCAAGTGTCAATTTATATACAATCTTGCTAATAGAGGAAAATCAGAAAAAGATTCAAACTTTATGATTTGCGGCTCATTATTTGAGTATTTATTGACTGGGTTTTCTTGCAGTTCTGTAAGCAATACAAAAAGGGAAAAAAATTGCAAAAGTACCATTTTCCATTTCGATAGTAATATTGGCGAAAAGTCCGGCAGGGGAGCTACAGTGCCGTACAAGATTCGAGCTGCTTCCACCACTCCTCATCGGCGGCAGCCTCCCGGTTCCGGTCATCCGGTAATCAATCCCGGAAGTTGTGCTCTGATCCGGTAACGGCGGCTTCGATTGGCTCTGAAAAATCACAGACCCATAGTTGCTCTGCTGCTGCTGATTCAGAATCCGTGCTTGTCGACCGATTTCTTCTTCATTTCTAACCGGCGAATCCTGCTTAATTACCGGCGCCGGAGCTGCAGAAAAGTTTTGATTTTGAATTGAAATGTTGGACTCGGAGTTGGCCAAGAATCTGGCAAAGATTCGCTCTGTTTCTGGGCTTGTTGGCCTATTGAAAAACTCTTCACACTCTAGAAGATTGGAAAAATATGAACTTGGAGCAGATTGGTATCTCGTTAACCCAGAATTGTTCATTTGTTTCTGCTGTTGTTGATGTTGGTCATTAAACAGATGATTGTATTGGTTTTGGTATTGAAGATCCGACTCCATTAAATTCCCAATTTAGATCAAGAAACGGAGACCAAAGAGATAATTTTGAGAACTCAAAGAGCAAAAAGAGTAACTATCAAATCTGGTAGACACCCTCTTTGAATCAGAATACAATCACCGGTATGATATAATTCAAAGAAATCAAAGAGCAAAAGTAAAACCCAATATCAAAATCAAAACCAAAATTAAAATCTATCTTTATCCATTGAAAGCAAGAGAAAGGAATGGATTGAAGAAACAACAGTTTTTTTGTGTATCTTTCACTTTCAGTGAGTTGAAGTAATGGAAAAGCTGAAGAGTAAACGGAGGCCAGACAACAAACCATTGTGTATTTGGTACATCTATCCAAATATTTTGCTGACCTTAATGCCCCTGTTTTTGCATTTATTACAACACTGCCATCCCTTTTTAAGAAAGATAAATGTGAATGTGATAGCCTAATGTTATGTTATGCTGTTTTTGAGAGATAAATTTACGAATATGTGTACAAAACTGAAATTATTACTATAATTTATCAATATATAAATACGGTTTATGTACTTAACGGAATAAGCTATAAATTGAAAAAATTATGATATAAGTGCATGTTTGATTCGGTATTTACTAGTGAATGTTTGTATGTATATTTTTTGTTAAAATTGTAATTTTTGTAAATGTTGTCTGATTGAAAAAAAATTACAAAAATTAATTATAGTAAATACTAAAAAGATCAAATAATTATAGTTAATTTATAATATTTTCATTTTTTTGTTCTATCACTATTAGTTTCTCCTTTCTGACGTGGCAATTTTTTCTTTTCATTCTTGTCGAGTATATTCAGTTTATCTCTTCCGAGTGCTCATGTCAAAATCAAAAGAGAAATTAACTCCCTCCGTTTACTAAATATTGATGTTTTACAGTAATTTTGATTTCTCTTTTTTACTATCATTTTGTATTTTCAAGATATTTTTTCTCTAAATTTTTCATTCCTACCCATATTAATTTGTTCAACTTTCAAGATAAATCATATTCCAATTTTCAATAACATGATGAAAAGACTATGAAATCAATATTTAAATATTAAAAAATTATTTTTATTAAACATATTAAAAAAAATCTTTAAAATAGGATATAACAGCTCATTCAATTAATTAGTATTATCTTATATATCGTGAATTAATTAATTTGAGGAAAATAGTATTATTTTAAATAAATTATACCAGTATATGCTACGTGTAATTAAATTAAAGGCAGTGCAGGGGACCAGCGCATCGAAGATGCAGTTTCTATTTATTAGTAATTTTTTATTTTTAGATTTTTTGTAAAACATACAATAATTAAATGGGTGCAGACCATATAGTTAAAGACAATAAAGGCCTTCTGGGTCTGTGTAAAGAAACATGTACGTGGTCCCAACGAGGGTACTATTGTAATTGCATCGAATATTTATTTGTCGTCATATTTAATAAAGGTAGTACACGTCACCCCGACAAAATCTTGCACGTTTCAGAAACATAGAAATGCTGTATGTCCTTTTAACTTTGATTCAGTTAAGTTAAGTTTAGTGTAATTAAGTTAAATTACGTTTAATTATGTGATTATAAATTTACATTAAAAGTTAAGTTCAATTAAGTTTAGTTCAACTCAACTTTCAGAAATTGAAAAGAATATGACTTTAAAATCACGGATTAGTAAGATGATGGTTCAGGAAATTTTATGTTTCTATTATATTTTTTCATTTATATTCTCTTCAACTTTTTTATTACTAATTCAAAGTTTTTACGATAGCAATTAACTGAATGAGGTGATTTACAAATTTACCATTTCATAAATGTTATACTCTATTTTCAAGACTTCATTAATAAGTTTAAATATTGATTCTTATAGTCTTCTCATCTTGTTATTGTAGATTAAATTATGATTTTCTTAAAAGTTAAACAAATTAATAGGGGTGGGAATAAAAAACTTGTAGAAAAAGTACATTGGAAATACAAAATGACAAAAAAAGAGATATCAAAATCCCTTTAAAACGATCATATTTAGTAGACGGAGGGAGTAATTGTTTTAACCTTTTCATTTTATTTTTTATTTATTATTTTAGATTTTCAATGCATTTTTCATCATTATTATATCAATCAGGAAAGATATCATGAATTGATAAAATTATAAGCGGGTAGTTAATAAGAAAGAGAATTTTATTTTAAGAATGTAAATAATAAATTTATTATTTTAATAGTGCATTACATTTTTTATTGATTTTTATGAATATCCTAAAGTGCAAAGTAAAAATAATGGGATAGAGGGTTTTGTGAAAATTGATCGTTAGAAATGAAAAAATAATAATAATAACTTTTTAATGACAAAATCACCCCAATAATCACTCATATTATTCATCTATTAAGTTTAAATTAATTTTATATTTAATGCATTGAAGACTCTACAAACAATCAAATTTAAATCTTGTAAACGTGTATTCCAATTTTACCGCCAACCCAACTTAAACTGAATCCTAAAATTACACTTCCTACTTACGAGGGATTTTTCGGTTGTTAATTATATTCCAGTTTCTTTTGGTTGTCCTTTTTAAACGTTTCATTAAAATCAATAAAAATTTATTACATTATCATAATTACAACACTTATTTATCCATATTACTTTATGGCGTGTTAACAAACTTTTTCTTATTAATTATCAACTTATAATTTATCAATACTTAAAATCCTTTCTAAATAATACAATGATAGGTTAGGGAAAAAATGATTAAAGTTACGTTAATATTATAATTTATGATGAAAAAGGGTCATAACAAAAATATCATAAAGACATGTAAAAGAAGCATGATGGATTAATTTTTATATTTAAAACATATGAAACGTGTTATATTATTGATAATGTTGGATTATAAGTTAAAGAATTTATGTTTTGATGGTTATGAGTTCAGAAGCTCGAGAAGTCTCAGAAGGAACCAAGCTCAGGGCCTTAGAAGAACATCAACCATCAAGCTTCAGAGGAAAGTCCCACTCAACAACTCTTCAGAAGCTTAGCCAAGGTTACTTTGATCTTTTGGCACCATTTGTCACGGGATTCGACATTGCATTAAATGCAGCCACGCGCCAAGAGTATCTCTGCATGAAAAAGACAAAAGCTGTTGGTGATTAAGGATAAAAAACATTCATGTTATTCTCATAGCAGACAATTGTACAAGTGTGAGGACCAAAAATCCTCCTGACAGGTGTCGCGCGGATTCTCTTAAGACTTGCTCATTTTTAAACGGAATCATAACGGAAAACTCGCACTGAGACAACGGGAAGAATTCCAGCAATAGTCCAAGACTAACAAAAACATTCTCTCCCTCTATAAAATGATGTTTTCCATCATTGAAGAAGGTTGCCTAATTATTACAAAAAAAAAGTGAAAATAAGCTTTCAATCAACTGTAATCTTCTTCTGAATCACCAAAAGCAAACACATCTCTTTACATCTATTTGTAACTGAGTTTTACTGAAACAAAGTTTGAAACTCATTCTTCATTCTTTAATTCAAAAATTGTAAACACTAGCTTGGGTTAAGTTAGTGTGAGGGAGCTTAGAAAACTTAAGAGGAGGGTACTCTGTAAGTAGAAAGCTCAGAGCCTCAGATACAACAAGGAGAGTACTTCTGTATTGGTATAGCTCAATATTTGCTAAGGTTGTGGAGAGCACTTCAACCAGCATTGTAGTGGTTTGTTCTTCAGCAGAAGAAGAATACATAGTGGATTGAATCTTGGATAGAGATTCCAAAAACTAGATTAGGCAAAGGCTGAATCAGGATAAAAACTTGCACTTGCATTTCTCCAACTCTACTTTATCCATTGTCATTGCATTCATCAAGTAAAATTAATACTGCTATACAAACAACTAAACGAAAAAGGGAATTCTGAGTAAAACCTTGATTACTCAGAAGAGACTTTAGAAACAAGTTTCGCTTAACTTTTGGAGCATGCTTTGAACTCGGAAAAGAGTCATTTATCCCCTCTGACATATTTTACACCCTACTGAGTTCAACAGATAAAACTCATAAAAAAACAATTTTTTTAAAAAAATTATTTCAAGAATTTTACAAATACAGACACTTAGGCTTTGTTCTTTTCAACTGAAACTGAACATACTGAAACTGAATTGAAATGAACTGAACTGAACGATACTGAACTAAACTGAAACTGAACATACCGAAACTGAACTGAAACTTAACATACTGTAACTGAACATACTGAAACTGAACTGAAACTTATTATTCTGAAACTGAAAATACTGATATTTAATTGAATAATAATTATTTATATCAATAATAACAACATTACCTTTTAACTATATAATATTATATTTTTGTTTCATTAATTTTATTATGGTATTTTGTTGGATCTTTAACTTTTTTAGTATTAACAAAAGCCACACTTTGTAATATTATTTTGGGACAAATATAGTTTAATTAAAAATACTACAAAATGAAAAAATTAATTAAGTTAGTAGTGTGAAATTCTAGTGTACAACAAATTTGGGAGATGAACCAAAGCAATAGCTAATATGTCGATGAGGATAGTGAAAATGACGACATAGACGAAGATTGAATTAGAAAAATTAACCTAACCATGAATTATAATATTGTAACATTTCTCAATAATATTGTTAGTAGTGTGAATTCTATTGTACAACAAATTTGGGAGATGAACCAAAGCAATATCCAACATGTCGATTAGGATAGTGAAAATGATAACATGAACATAAATTGAATTAGAAAAATTAACCTAACCGTGAATAATAATATTTCTCAATAGGCATGCTTTTTAATATTTTATAAATTACCTATTTTGTCTATTTATTTGTTAATAAATAAAATTATTCGTTATTAACGATAATAAATAATCAAATTTTAACATATTATTAATAATATTCTTAAATAATTTTTAGTACTTACTATTTATTTTATTTATGATTAATATTTTTGTTTTATATTCTCATTTGAATAATAT
>CATIWQ010674641.1:0-12467 GCA_949673415.1 Euphorbia schlechtendalii
TATCCCACATGGAAAGTTAATGAATTAAGTGAATGATATATGATTGAAAAGAACCCATTAATCCATTATCTTAGGGTTTTGGGTTAGAAGTGGTGTCAAGCCCATGAAGTATATCATTCACTTATGTGTTCATTGTTTTCCCGGATCGAAGGCTCCCGGATCCTGACATTGAGCTTTGTTTAAATCGAGCTTAGCCGAGCTTTGTTCAATCGAGTTTTAACCAAACATATTAGTTAAATTTTTGACAAGCCAAAACCAAGTTTCAAACTTAAAATTATGTGTTTGACTTCATGAATCACGGTGACACAACATACATATGTATATTTAGTTTCTATAATATACTTATACTTTATAAGATAAATAAAAATTCTTATTTCTGGACATGTTCATGAGCCTATTAATGAGCTTATCCATGAATAAATAAGCGAGCTGCTTCTCGAGCATGTTCTTGAGTTTTTGAGCTGAGTACCCTATTATTTAAGTTCTATTCGTTTGTTAAAATGATTCAAGCTTTCGTTTTACGATCAATAGCTCTAATTATTGAGTCGAGTTCAATGAGTTTTAACTTAATTAAGCAACGAGTTGTTCACGAATAGCTATACTCAATGCAACCCTAAGTCTAACCGGCACAACTTGACCCACAAACATGTTGGGCGTTAATTAATTTGCAAAAGTTAAAGTTGAAATATTAATAGAAAAAGGTATTTCAGTCAAACATTGGATGGGCTCAGGTCAACGTCTAGTCCAGGCCCCAGTTAAGTCCACCTTTCACTTTTTTGGACCCATAAACTACATCGGCTAGCTCTGGTCTACTTGTACAGAGTAATGGGTTTTTTAATTTTTACAAATGAAAAGGGGTATTTTTACGATCGTAGAAGTAGGAAAATATAATTTAAATAAATTATCATTAATTGTGAAAAATTTCAACTAATTAGATTTAATTTAATTTTTATCAATTTTTATTAGTAAAAATATTTTTTTTCACTTAATTAATTTGAATTTCTTAACTTAAAACGATCACATTTATCAAATAGTTAATTTTTCGAACCTCTCTTTTAGAATATTTTGTTCATTTCATTTTTATCTTTAAAACAAAATTCAACTCTATATACTTTTGATAAAAAAATTGAAGTTTAAAATTGGATTAATTCATATTATACAAGTTTGCACTTTGGTATAATGTTCATTGCCTGATTCCTTTATACGTGATTTTTTCCAAGTGATATAATACGTATTATACAAATTTGTAATTTGCTATGATGTTCATTATACCAATTTTTGTTGAAAGTATATCGAGTTGGATCTTGTTTTAAAGATAAAACTGAAACAAACAAAATATTCTAAAAAATTGTTTTGAAAAAATTAACAATTTGAGAAACATGATTATTTTAAGTTAAAATATTCAAATTTGTATGATAAATTTAAATTCAAACTAATTAGAAGAAATTCAACATTAATAAAGCCATACTTCCAAATCCATATTCTTCCCCCAAAAAAAAAACATAAAACCATACAGTTGACTCAACTGACAAAACATATGCAGCTGAAAAGGAAAAAAACATAAAATAAATAAAATTACAACAATGGCTTAGTTAACGGTCGCCCATTCTTCATGCTTTTGGAACAGTATAGCCTGAGAAATTTACAAAAAAATTCATAATTAATTTAGCATTGTTGCATACAAAACAATGAAACATGTCACAAAATTATTTGAAACCAAAAAAGATAAAAACTTTATAAGTAGCACAATATTGTTAAATATCACAATTTTCTAATAATATTTAACAATATTGTGCAACTTATAACTTTGCGCTTTAAAAGAATTATAGTTTACAACAAAACATTTTGTTTAGTATAAAAGCTGTAGACATAGTGATATATATGTGCAGTAAAATTTAATATAATTGTGGCGATATATTGATTTTAGTGTGAATTTTTAACTGTCGATAAATGATAATGATCTACATGTAGTAACAACTGTTTGAGATACTTACTTCCACATTTAGTACCGGAAGAGACATCCTTGCCACAAGATTTAGCGACGAAAACAACTTTCTCCATGCTAACCATGCTTTCGATTTGTTTCGTAACAAGTGAGCAAACGCACGGCACATCGATCTTCTTCACCACGGCGCAGCATTCATCGGAAGGTTTCACCATTGTTCCTTCTTTCACCACGTAGTTCTTGCACTGTGTTACGAGCCCTAACACATCGTTCTCACAGGTTAAGCCCCATGTTTGTTGGCTCGATATTAGCATTGTTGTTGCAATGAGCATCGCTATGGCTAACCAGTTTGAGCATCTGGAGATCGCCATCTTAGTTTGAAACTAGCAAGCAACTTGTTTTATTAATGTATTTGGATTGAATATTTGATGCTCATTTATGGCTTTGGAGGTGTCTTTATATAGTTGTTTTGCAAGTTGCTATTAGTTAATGGCACAATAAAATTTCTACTCTACTGTGTATCTTTATATATGGCGTGACAATTCATTTTAGTTTGTCGTCGCAATCAAGAATCCTCAGTACCCTATACAAATATATTTTACAAAAGTGAACATGAATCTCTTAAGACATCCTGAGTTTGTATTGTCAACTGAGTTATATTTTATAGATCAAAAAGTTTTTTTTATTTGTCCAGACTCTTTATCATTTATGAAGCTTAAAGATTGTTAACTTCTATTTGCAAATTTATTGATTAAAAATCTTCGATGTTATATGAATTCTGTCCTCGTTGATATAATTGAACATAAATTTCAAATCTTACTATAATACACTAACTTATCACTTTACTAGCATAATAGTATACGAAAATCAATACTTGATTTGAAAGTACGCTAATCTTATCATTTCTTGTTTATTGCTTGGTTAAATGTATTTTTCATTGTCAAAAGTATATGCAAATACATGTCTATATTTACTATATGTTTTTTAATTTTGCAAATGCGTTTATATTATTAAATTTATAAAAGAAAATTTTCATTCTCATCCCGAATATGGTTCGAACCAGTGATCTCTAGAGTTACAAATTCAGTCTCTACCACTAGGCTAAGACATCAAACACGCTGAAGTGTTACCAAAGTGATAATTGATTAAACAATATAACTTCATATCAAATTTTAGAATTGGTGCTTGATAGCTTGAGTAAGCATTCTAGTAGAGTTGAACTCATCTAACACAAAAAATATGGCTTGTGTTGGGGACCAATATAAACTTCTTATATTATTATATATTACTCATTATATTTGTTTATTTCCTATATGAGAAAACTACACATCTCCAACACTTCCCCCTCAAATTCAATTAGCCCTAAATCAGTTGTCGCTTTGCAAACATTTAGTTAACCCAACAACATTTATATACCACTCATTGTATTTGTTTATTTTCGATGCGCGATAACCTTACATTTTCAACAAAAATGAGATAAAGAGTTACCGATGGATGACTCTACGTAAAGAGAGTTACTAACGGACAATGGACATAAGCCACGCCATCCACTGAACTTGATTTTTGCCTTTGTTTGGTTTATGATTTTTTTCATTGTAAGATATAATTTCAAATTAAAATTGTTTGTTTGTTTGTTTTAGTAGTTTATTTTATGCTAAGGTTCTTTACGAATTTTCATGATTCTGAAGAAAATAGAATCAAGATTTCGGTGGTTCTACATTAATATAAATATAAATTTTTCTAAAATCATGATATATCATACCATCATTCTAATTAGAAATTGTTAAAAATCATATCATACAATATCATATTATACCATACAACAATAACAACTATGAAGATCAATCATACAAAGATTAGTAATGTGTGTTAATCAAACATATTAAATTGCCAATTTGATGGACACAAATATTATGGTTATATTGACCCGTGAAGAATATTTTTAGAATATTTTGAAACAAATCATTACTAGAATTCCATGTGAGGACAATGAGCGAAGACAAATTACAGACTATAGTACATACATATGCATGCCTTTACAAGTTCACATGCACTAATACTTGTCACTTGTGAATTCGGTCACGGGTCACCATGGTCCACGTGTAAATGTTATTCATTTAATTAGATAAAATACAAAATTGCAATTTAAAAAACGTAACTAAATGGTAACATTATCTTTTCCAGCAAGATGCCAGCTGTGGGTTCGCACTTACTTTCTTATAGAGGATTTTTAGTAAATGGTGGATTTCAAATCTAGGTATCATATGAAATTAGAAGTTATTTTTGATGATGTGATAATAGTTTTAAAATAGACAATACATATTCATAAGATAAGAATGGTAGATTGTCTATCGCATTTTAAAACGTATTTATTATAGACAATGTCTATTTGGTTATCTACCTTTAGACAATCATATAGATATTGTCTACAATTAATGATGACTCATAGATGCCACATCATATGCGGAAAATGAGCCAGACAAGATACCAAAGATGTATCTTCAAATTGATTATGTATTCTTACAAGATAATTTGTGAATATACAAGTCACTAAAAATGCTTTTATACTGTGAGAGATTCCTAATACTTGTCATTTTAAATTTTTCATCAAATCAATAATTTTTACGCATTATTAAAATGACTAATTTATCCTATTTATTTTATAATAAAATTTTCTTTTCTTAATTACTAATTTATTAATTAATTTACACTTAATATATTTCCTAATTAATTTAAGGATAAATTGGAAAAATCTTGTTAAAACGTGTATTGATATTTTAAAATGACGAGTAACAGGAATAAAAATAAAACCTCTAAATTCACAGGGTATTAGAAACCAGAGGAGTATTGTTTTTACATCACATAATTTATCTTTCCCTTTGGTATTAAAATGCATGTATATTGAAATAATTAAGTTCGGTACTTAATCATAGTTAAATCTTCTCATTCGTTTCCAAGTGCATGTAATAAAATTAAATTTAATATTGTTATCATTCCACTTGCTCAATTTAAATTGTCAACACAACTATACCTTGTAAGTAATATCATATCCTATTTGACTTCAAAATTGAGGGATTGATTTCTAATACTCACTTTTATGATATTGAATTTCAACGTGTGGCAGAGTCAACTGTTCCATTGTGTAAGGAACTATATTAAAGTTACTATGCTTATCATGTTACACTATTTGGATTGGTAGTTTCATAACAAAATCTATTTCATTTCTACGTTGCTTGTTGGAGTTCCAAAATTTTCAATACATAGTACTCTCTGTATTTTTTAATTATTTTAATGACTAAGGTGACAACTTATTGTCTGTTTCTATCAAATGCATGAACACTTGGCCAAATGACCCACTTCCTCCCTTTCGAACTTTTTTTTTACTTCACAAAAGTTATAAGTGCACCAGTTTGCTCAATATCAGTTTTTATTAGTTTAATTTTTCAAAGATGTCATTTTTCCTTCCAATCGAAAATTAACATATGTTGTTCAGAAGGGCAAACTTTTACCAAATTCGGTGGTCAAAGAGAAACTTTGAAAAATTTAATTGTATTTATTTTTTTATCACATCACCAGGTCCTTAATAATTGATATCAAGATAAGCCTACATCTATCCTCTACTCCTAAGCCTACTCCTAGCTAGGCCGCCTTATACCTATGCCTACATCTAAGCCCACTTGCTACCATCATCATCACTTTTTAGCTATAAAAGGGGACACATCTCCTTCATGAGGTAACTTAACTAAACTCAACTCCATACAACAAACTCTCATTTCTCCCCCATCTTAAGAACTGACTTAAGCATCGGAGGGTCTTCGCCGGAAACACTTTCGACCGGAGACTTGTTTTGTAGGTACTTGAAGGGTACCTCAATGGAGCACAAAGGAACTCGAAGAATCCGAAAGACCCCACGAAGAACGGAGTTGACAAGATGCCATTCGGGTATCAAATTGGTGCGGTGAGCGTGGACTGACTCGAGCGTCCCCTCTCAAAGATTTCAGATCTGATAAACTTTCCAAATCCAAGCTTTCAAGCTTGACAAGAAAGAAAAGGGAAGAAAAAAAGGATCAATTAACTCAAATTCGTGAAAGCAAGAGAATAGAGGGCTTCTTAAAGAAAGGAAGTTGAAGGAAAAAAATCAAAGTGAAAAAGGTAACACTATTCCATTATTCAATTCCAATAATAAAGACAGGAGCACCATTGTTGGCTTTTTCATCGACGCCCATTTCAAGCCGCGCGTTCAGCGTGACCCATTCAAGTTTCAACGTTACCCATTCAAGCTTCAGCATTTCCGCTTGTTCGGCGGTACCCATACAAGCTTCGGCATAACCCATTCTAGCTTTGGCGTCCCCGCTTGTTCGGCGGCATCCATTCAATCTTCGACGGTTCCGCACGTTCGGCGGGACCCATTTAAGCTTCTGGGTTTATACGCGTTCGGCGTGATCCATTCAAGTTTCGAACGGTCTGCATGTTCGGCGTGACCCATTCAAGCTTCAGAATTTATACGCGCTCGGTCAGATCCATTCAAGCTTCGACGGTTCCGAGAGTTTGGCGTCACGTATCCAAGCTTCGGCGTTTCCGCGAGTTCGGCGGTACCCATTCAAGTTTCGGCGATTCAGCGCGTTCGGCGTCATGCATTTAAGCTTCAACGTTTATACACGTCCGGCGTGACCCATTCAAGCTTCGGCGGGTCTACACGTTTGGCGATTCTGAGAGTTCGGCGTCACGTATTCAAGCTTCGGCGTTTCCGCGAGTTCGGCGGTATCCATTTAAGTTTCGACGTTTACACGCGTTCGGCATGGTCCATTCAAGCTTCGGCGTTAATACGCATTCGGCGTGGTCTCTTCAAGCTTCGGCGTTTCCGCGGGTTTGGCGTCACCCCTTCAAGCTTCGGCGTCACCGTGAGTTCGGCGACATCTATCTAAGCTTCGGCGGTTTCGCGTGTTCAACGTGATCCATCCAAGCTTCGACGTTTATACGCGTTCGACGTGATCCATTCAAGCTTCGACGGTTTCGCACGTTCAGCGAGACCCCTTCAAGCTTCAGCGTTTCCCGGGTTCGACGTCACCCATTCAAGCTTCGGTATCATCGTGAGTTCAGCTGCATCCATCCAAGCTTCGACGGTTTCACACGTTCGACGTGACCCATCCAAGCTTCGGCATTTATACGCGTTCGGTGTGACCCACTCAGCTTCGGCATGGGTGATCGGCTCTCAGCTTCGGCAATTTCAGTCCTGATGAGCTCTAACAACCTCTAACTTTGATGTCGCTGCCCCAATTCAGCACAAGTTCCTACCGCTCCTGACTTCGCTTGTCTATTAGCTCGGTAAGGCCGCAATCCCTGCAAAATGTGGAATAACTAATTATGAAATGGCATGCTGCATGTTATCAAATAGAAGAAAGAATTTTTGACAAATGCCATGTTAGTTGAGTAAATCAATTTTGTAAAAAACCCAAAACGCTTATGGTCACAACCAGGCTTGTTAGCTAAGATTTCTTTAGACATCACATTCACTCCTCTCAATGCCTAATCCCACATCAGCCTAATTAATTGACGAGTAAATCAATTCCCAAACCCGTTGTTATGATCCCATCAGTTCATAAATTTGGTATTAATTCCCTTATAATAGAAAAAAATTTTGATCTAGGAGCTGACAATTTTTCAAAATTTCGCAATTGTGTGAATTCAACTGTAATTTATTACGTAGGATTATAATCATTTTCCATTAGATGCATATGCCAAGACATTAACCCTACTGTATGTGGCACGCTTAGTTTGTTCCCACTCATTGGCCTTCCATTTGTGCAAAATTCATGCGTGAAAAATTGTTTGTGACATCCTATTATGGTCATGTTAACTATGATTGGTTCCATTGTTATGCTATCAGGGCACATGCATGCTGTTATGCCTATTTTATTTGTGAATCATTAACCCAATGCGCATTACTCTTTATATATTATGTAATTCTTGTTTACACATTCGGATTCCTAATGCTTGTTGATTGTTCAAAAAAAATCCACTACAAAAAATGAGGATAAATAGGAGCAACTGGAACTCTTCAAATCTCCAAATCAACACGAGCAACAATTTCATCAAGTGAAGATTTGTCTCACCAAATCCAACCAATTAGCCATTCATAGGCCCATCTAATATCAGTAGGCAACTGAAAGTCGTCAAAGCTTGGTTTGTTTGATTAATTTGGCATAACTCAAGCACCATTCATATTTGATTCGTCCAATACACATGTCTACTATGACTTACATCTTACATTTGTTGCTAAAATTATGTGGGAAAAATTTTTGCTTGTCTAGTTGAATTCAATTTTAGGATCATGGAGGTAGCTACAAAATTTCTCATGAAGCAAGACATTCCTCCATTCCTGATGGATCTCCTTGATGAAAGGAGAGGCATTCCTACCTCCTCGAGAGCGAAGCAAACATTCACCGCCATTCAAGCCCGCAGGCCGCGATCCCTAGTGATCCCCTCGGCGCTCTTATGCTTTAAAATTAAAACATTACAGCCCGCAGGCCATGACCCCTAGTGATCTCCTCGGCACTCCTACCGCTCGCAGGCTGCAATCCCTAGTGATCCCCTTAGTGCTCTTATGCTTTGAAATTAAAGCATCACAGCCTGCAGGCCGCGACCCCTAGTGATCCTCTCGGCGCTCCTACTGCCCGCAGGCCGCGATTCATAGTGGTCCCCTCGGCGCTCTTATGCTTTAAAATTAAAGCATCACAGCCCACGGGCCGCGATCCCCAGTGGTCTCCTTGGCACAGTTATCAGGCGCCATCATGTATTAAACTCGCAGGTGTACAGCGTAAAATCACGACCTCAACAAGCAAAATGACTTCATTGGCGATATGGATGTGAATGTCACCTGCTTCGGCCCTAAAGAGCCTCAATGACCGAAAGGGGGGGAACTCTTGATATCAAGATAAGCCTACATCTATCCCCTACACATAAACCTACTCCTAGCTAGGCCTCCCTATGCCTATGTCTACATCTAAGCCCACTTGCTACCATCATCATCACTTTTTAGCTATAAAAGGGGACACATCTCCTTCATGAGATAACTTAACTAAACTCAACTCCATACAACAAACTCTCATTTCTCCCCATCTTAAGAACTGACTTAAGCATCGGAGGGTCATCGCCGAAAACACTTCCGGTCGGAGACTTGTTTTGTAAGTACTCGACGGGTACCTCAACGGAGCACAAAGGAACTCGAAGAATCCGAAAAACCCCACAAAGAACGGAGTTGACAAAGATGCCATTCGGTATCAATAATTATCGAGAATATTACTTATACCTTATTAATAGGTTGTTATGAAGTGGAGGACCTTCATATATTCTTGAGGTGAATACATAAATTTTTTTTTTGTGGAAAGTTTTGAAAGATAAAGTTTATAATGGATGCAATTATACGAATTACTTTTTTCTTTTCTTCATGAAATAGTAATTCAAATTAATTAGGATCTTAATTGTGTTTTTTCTATTTGGCTACAATGAATGTTATTATTAATAATTCATAAATCATAATAAATCCAAAACCATGGGGAAGGACTCTTGATACTGCATGCGTTATAAAACTTGTCGTACTTTCCAAATATGCTCAAATCACCACCGTTACAATTTACTGACAGAGCCGATATAAGAATTTGGATGGGGGAGTTTCTGTGTATGACCCGATGTCAAGTTTTGTCCTGTAAATAAATTCGTTCAATCGAATTAAATAATTATAATTGGTCTAATACATCAGTATCTTTAAAGTTGGCTCAAAAAATCGGATATCACCCTTAACTTTCAAAAGGACTGGTTACCCCCCTAAACTTGGTAAAAGGGACCGGTTACCCTCTTAACTTGGAGAAATTATCTTATGGACCATGTCCAAACGACCGCATCCTTGCATGCTTGTCATGTGTCCTTAAAATCAATCTATGTTTTTACTTTTCTATTATTATATTCATTTTTTAGACACATGACACTGGTCCTTAATATAATTTCTCCTTAACTTGGCAAAAAATGCACCAGTTAACCACTTTAACACCACGTGTCAGAATCTGGTTGGTTTGACTTTTCAAATATGTTACTTTTCTGATTTTTCTCTCTTCAACTAGAAGTAGGGATGGCAACGGATCCCGGACCTGGTCCGGATCCGTGAATCCGGATCCGTTTTTTAGGATCCGGATCTCAATTTTATAGACCCGTCGGATCTGGACCCGGATCCTGGTCCAGGAAACGGGTCCGGGTCCGGATAATGAAACCCGGATCCGTAATTAAATATTAATTGTATTTTTTTATTTATTATTTATCCCGAAAATATTGGATAATTAATATTATTTGATATCCACGTAAATCCAATTGCATGAACATAATTAAATGAGCATGTAAACTATTTAAAATAAGGTGAAATGTACAAGTATGGAAGCTGAAACTAAGAATTTAATGTTAATTACATGGACCTGTTTTGGATCTAGATCCGTGGGATCTGTCGGATCCGGATCTGGATCCGCAAATTATGGACCCGCCGCATCTAGGTCGGATCCGGGTCCAATATATTAAAACGGATCCGGGTCGGGTTCAAGCCGGATCCGGCCCGTTACCATCCTTAGCTTTGACGTTAAGTATATTGGGCACTTTGTTCAGACTAAAAGCCGTTTTATTTATTAGTCAATTCCGCATTTCATATATCTATCAATTTATGTTCATTACTTATATTTTTACAAACGGAAATCGAAGACTTCTTATTACTTCGATTGAAGTTTTGATGGAAGGTGTTAGGATGAGCCCATTAAAAACTAATACAAGTCCCATCCGGGAAAAAAATCACTAAATTTGGTTTAGAAATGAAAAATCTGGCAACATGCAATTTCACGTTTGTAACATGTCAAAATTACCTAGGGTCTCACCTTTACGAGAAAATACTATGTCACCCTACACTTAACTAGGCTGCCCTTCTCACTAGAAGTGGTACTGATAAATTACGTCCAGACCACTTAGAACTCTCTACTACTAGTATCACTGATTCGCTTTTAAATAAAAGTCCACCCCCTTCATAAAGTAACTCTAAGTCTCAACAATGAATATTCTTTATCTTCTCTTATCTTAACCAAGCTTATTTGAATGATTCTGTAAGTCCCAGAAAACCTCCTCCGATGAAACTTTTAAGGACAACAACTTAGCTATATCCAAGAGTAAAGTTTTAAGTCTATATATTGTACTAATGCAAAGAAACATGCAGAACTGTGACCTAATTAATGCTAATGTGCAATTGTTGAAAGAAGTGTCATATAAAGGAGCAGACACAAAACTGAAAATGGGGGCTAAATAATCAAAGAAATTCTTAACTAAATTGTTTACTAAATGACTTTATTATCAATTTAAATTTATCAAACAACCAATTTTTAAGAAAAGCATGTTATTGATAACAAATGTCAGATTATAATTTCTATCTTCTTTTTATTTTCTATATGCCCATCAGTTGTTTGGTTATGATGGTTTTTGTATGATTTGCGTATTTATACGATGAATGATTTGATTATTACTCATAATTATGATCTTATTTTCTTACCCTTTAAAGGGACCGTTGATTGAAGGATTTTCATGGATCCCTTCTCTGGGTGGGTCAACTAAAATTACAACTTGACAGAGTGAATCCGACGTTTCTCGGCTTTTCCCTTTGGTGGTAATAAAGCATTAAAATTTCCTTGATTACGATTCTAAATTGTATTCCTTTAAATAAATCACCACAAAACATAATAAATAGTTGAAATATGATCATGAGTTTATGCAACTTCACTTCTTTAGATGAAAGTGCATAATGAACTTCAAAGTGATCTAAATGATGAGGCGCTCATTAAAAATGTTATGTGAAGGGTTTTTTTATTGATCTTAAAAACAAAAAAATCTTTGTAGAAAATAAAAATAATTAATCAAACATTCAAATGAGAGATATGAGGTCTAAATATATAAGAAAATGTTCCAATTCCATAAAATTTCTACCAATTAGAGCTGTAAATATGAATAATACTCCACCAACCAACCAACAATCATCACTCAAAAAAGAGGTTTTTGTTGAACACTTCAATAAATCTGCATGCATTATTGGTTAAAATCGATCGGCTTGCTTTTTTGCTACTTCATTCCATCACACAACTTATAAATAACACTCTTGTGCTATCTTTTTTGCTAGGCAATTATAATATTGATATTTCTCATTTCCCATGTTGTTTCATCTTCTTAATTACATCAACACACCATATCTTAACCAATGCACTTTGATCTCCTATTGATATTGATCCAAGTTGACATAATTAGATGAAATTTATCAGTGATTATTAGTTTTGCTATTTGTTTTTAAAATTAAATTCTTTTGATTTTCAAGATGCATACAAATATACACACGTATATATGTATACACACACTCACACACACACACACACACACACACACACACATATATATATATATATATATATATATATATATATATATATATATATATATATATATATGTATGTAT
>CATIWQ010674678.1:0-16584 GCA_949673415.1 Euphorbia schlechtendalii
GTGGTTTTTCCCTTTCAAGGGTTTCCACTTAAAATCTCTGTGTCATCTTTATTACTTTACTTATTTTTTATTTGTTGTTGCAAATCTATTTTAGTTAACACATATCACCCGGCTACCGAATTATCTGTTCGGGACCTAACACATTCAAAGAGAAAGCTTCTTGTTCAAATTAAATTATTCATTCAAGAATTGTGAGCTCACACAAGGTTGGTTGTGTGAGATGATAGAATTTTTGGTGGAGAAATTGATCGTCAAGAGTTCGTTAAAAATATCTATACGAGATCGTATACTGGAGAGAACGATCATCTAAGGTCTTGTGGTCTTATGAATATCTTTGTTGAGGGGTACTTAGCAATGATCCAAAGTTTGTCTGTGTTTTTTTATTGCTCGCTATTTCATCGGATCTTTTCCCAGACTACATCCAGATCTGCTCCCAGGTCGTACATCTAATTATGGTGGGTGAGTCTGTCATTGAGAATTTAGTACATTTACAAGGCTCAAACTTGAGATCTTTCTTAAGTGATATCAAGTTAATAACTTACCACTTGGACCAACTTTCATTGGCGTTGTTAAGCTTGTGGGAAAAACAACCTATATAAGTTTTGATCTTTTCTTCGAAAACCAATTACTGAAAGTTTGGTTATTATACTTACTTGAAAAGACAACCAGTAGAAGTTTTGATTGTTTTACTTGTGGAAAACAACTACTGAAATTTTGGTTGTTAAGCTTACTTGGAAAAATAAATGGTTGTAAGGTTCTGATAACCCTTAAAAATATCAACATGCATGTATCCTACCTGTAAAAAATGCGAATTAGTGGAAAATCTCAAGTCAATTGATTCAGGGACTATACGAGAGGAAGATATCCCTATACCAATAAAAAATCTCTTGTGCACAAATCTCTCAATTCCTTACTATTTACTTAGGACTTGTTTGGTAAAGCTGATAGTTGTTGTTGTTAAGCTATTTATTGTTGTGGTTAACATTTTGCTGTTGCTTTTTGTTGTTCAATATAAAATTTTTTTATTTAGTGTTTGGTAATACTATGATATGTTGTAACGGGTAGGATATAAAATGACATAAATGGAGATGTTATATGATGGAAAATAAGAATTGATTTTCTTTTCATTTCAAATACCAGTGTACAAATTTTCTATCTTATTGCAGCATCTCTAGTAGGGCAGTTGCTCTCACTTTCCGAAACCTAAACCAATATTAGTCTTTTCTAGTGACATGTAATATTATTTTATTTAATTTTTTCCACCGCCTTCATATTTTATTTTACTCAATTTAATAACATCCAACAAAATTCGTCAAAAGCTTTTATATCGTGTGAGTTGGAAGAGGTGCATCAATCTAATACTAAGTTTTGGATTGTTGATCCTTGTTTGTTGAAAACATCCAGTATACATTTTGTTGATATTTCTTTAGGCCCTAAACATTAGGGAAACTGAGTTCAAATCAATGCATGTGTACGAGGGCAGTATGGTCCTATATGTTTTCAAGGAGGAGAGATTTATTGTTCGAAGCTGAAAAGCAGCAAATTGCTGCTGTTGGAAACAGCTGCATATAAGGCAGTTATCAGCAACAATTAGTAGTTGTATTACCAAATGTTAGTATTTTAGTGTAATTGCATCCACTGGTTTGACCAATGCAATCGTGACATTTCATCGAACAAGTCGGGAGAACGCAGAGTGCACACACTTGTTCGGGTACGGTTACGATTTGGGGTCCGGGGTCCAAGAGGCGGCAGCCCCTGGCGGGGTCGAGCTGCCAGGTCAGCTCAAAATTTTTTATTCCTAAACATAAGCATCTTTTGGAAAATTCATCAGAAAAATGAATTTTTGAACCGAAAGAGTGTGTCAGTTGGACACAACTGAAACCCGAAAAAACATGTACTTTAGATATGGCAGCTACCCGAAACAACATGTATATCTATTGACATTTTGGTTTTTTATTTCACCAAAAACGAAATTGGCAATTACAGAGAAATGTTCGGTTGTATTTTTCACAGCAAATATCAAATTTTAGTTCTTGACATATCTTCTGATTTTATCCAATTGAAAGTTTGGTGAACCGATCAAATAAATTTCAATCTGAAAACGTTTTCGCAACTTCAAAAACATCCCAGAAATTCTCCAGATTCCAACACCAAACACTATGAAAGAGCAGTTCTTTCCCTCATTTGCTATCTGTAAAAGTTAGGAAGAATTACAAACACCCCCTTACTTGCAAATTTACTTTCAAGCTATATCTTTAAATCTCTAACTAGTATTTAAAAAGAATTCATATTTTTCATGCAAAGTTATCAGATTCACTAATTTTATTTATTTATTTTAATATATTTGGCATTCGTAAAACTTGTGATTTTGGGTAAACACTTTGTGTTCTAGAATGTAATTATTTTATCCATTAGTATCACCATGGTACATTTACTTTTTTTTCTCTCAAACTAACATGAATTGGAAATAATTGATGAAAATTTTATTTCTTTCATATTTTTCTCATCCAGATTACAGGATGAGGAAATCTTGCAAAATTGAACTTTATCAATATTTAACGTGTCCAAAGTCATGAAAATACTATTATTATCGAGTATAACGTGAGGCGAATCCATTTCAACATATATTTCTATCTTATAACTAGGGTATTCAGAACTAATTTGAGTACTCAAGATAAAAGATCACACGAAAATCGATAGATTATTGAAAAATAATTAAGAACATAACAAAAGTCAAATAATTGGTTGATTCAAGTTTGATAACACATTGTTGTACAGTTAGATCAAGTTTTGATCCAGTGACCACACATTCTTTTAAAATTGAGTAATCTCAGACTTCTCTAAATTTTTAAAAGTCACCGTATTTAAAGGACTATCTCGTTTATTTACAAAGAGAAGGTTTTTTCTTTTTTTATTGAATAAAGTAAAATGTGAAACAAAGCATGAACTGCCCTTTCATTGTGAGTTATAAAATAATTAACTCTGATTTCAACGTCTCATATTTTAGTATTGTTAATACAATCAATATATTTTGTTTCAATCTGTCATTTCTGTTATTTTAAAAATTGAACTATTTTTGACCAATTGTTGTTATTAATTAAGAAGAAAAGCTGGGCGTGATAAGTGATACCTATTATTCTCAAGAGGCATGCTAGCCGCTGCCATTGCCATGATAATTGGTTCTTAACCACTTAATTATCAAATATCAAAACTTTGACTTTAATATATATATAGACACACTTAAACATATCAAAATTCCATGTTCAATTAACATTTGATGACGATACATAAAACTTAATAGACTAATAACAACAACCTAATAGTCGTGTCAGTATAACGGTGACCTGGTCTTTATTATTATTAGTTTTAAATTTGAGATACTAGTTGTAAATATTCTTGAGTCGAGCTACATTAACATGACTGAAAAAGTAACTGCATATCTATAAAACAAAAAAAAATTGATTTATTATTAAAATAATCAAAATATTGAAACATATTTTTGTCAAGGATTATAAAGTTCATCGTCGAAATTGAGCAGAATAACTAGTAAGTATAAGGAGCAATCTGGAACCATTAAATATTATGGTTGAAAAGGTAGATGTATGTATCTTAAAATGTCACGTTAATTAAGTGAATAGTTAGGTAAAAAGAAAAAGAAAAATCAAGAGAAAAAAGGCAAGAGCCAATATCTAAAAAGCAGATCCCTGGCTGGTAATTACTTATTACAAAACTATTTACTGCTTTCTTTGATTTGTTTAAGAAAAACAGAAGCTAAAACCACGACCTAACTTACCGGCGGGCGTGTCTCAATTGGTAGTTAAATGTTTCTCTCACTTTGGACCAGATCCTTTTTGGTGGGACTAATTTTCGTTGGTTTAGACCTCTCATCTACCCAAGTTTTCTAGATCTAATATTTTCTTTTCCTATTTTACCCCTCCGTTAACTCCAATGTTTCCTTGTCCCGACGTTACCAACCCGCCTGTCTTTTACCATTTTTCTAATGGAACATTCTACTTTTACTAAAAAGTGTATTACTCGAGTTACACAATTTTACTTCATTTTAATATTTGTGCAATTTTTTCTTTATTTTAATTAACTTATGCTTCATTTTTTTAGGTCATGTTTAATTTAATTGAATTAAACTGAGTTAAAGTGAGTTGATTGAACTGAAGTGAATTGAATTTATTTCAATATAAATTTATAACTATGCATAACTGAACCGGAGTGGATTGATATGAATTGAATTGATTTAAAGTATCAGAGAACAAAGCTTTAATACTCCAAATATTCTCCACCTAAACTATCCTATCATGATATTTTACAAATTATGCAACCTTAAATAAAACAAAAATTTCCGATCCAAACTACTTTATATCCTTTCATTTTCCTCATTAAATTTTGATAAATATTATTTATTCGTTTAATTTTCTATCTCATATTTATTTATTTATTCCTTTGTATTTGTCTAATACTCAAGAAGATTTTAATGGATATGAACACATGACACAGTCGGAAAAATTTTTCTTTTCCTTTCGTAACATATTATTTCATTTGCAATAGAAATCCAACCAAATTTAAAATATTTGCACAAAGCAATCCATTTAAATCAATAATCAAAACAAAGAATATATTGACATAAAGTTGTAAACATTGAAAAAACTTAATTCATATTTTAATTGCTGAAATTAGAATCGCATAATTAATTGAGCAATCTCTCCCCACGCCAACCTACCAAAAAGAAGGAGAGAGAAAAGAAAAGGGCAAAATAGTAAGAGAAGAGAAACCAGCAAAAACTTAAACGGCGGCAGTACACCGTTATTACGTGCGTAAAAAGCCAAGACCAACAATACCGATGCCTACCTTTCAACTCGCTACCCTTTATATAAAACCCCTTAAATCTCTCTCACCATTTCTCTATCTTCCAATCCCTAAACCCCCTCTCTCAATTTCTCTATTTTCCTTCTCCATCGAATCCCATCATGTCTTGCTACAAGGGCAAATACGCTGGTATCATTCCTCTCTTTGTTTTTCTTTTCTCTCGATCTGCTTTTTCCATTTTGAATCTATCTATTAAGATCTGTGTATTTTCTCTGTTTTTGTTGTTCTGTTAGAATTACATTGTAGATCTGTTCTCCGTGACGTTTTGTTGTGATTATCGACGCTTAGTTTGATTATTAATTATCTCGTAACTTGAATTTAGAGTGTCAGATAGTTTGTCTTTGGTTTGATCGGATTCTGAATCTGTCTCTTTCGACTGATTAACGGATCTAATTTGATTTCGTGTTTATATCAGTATCGGCGGATCTGTTTGTTCCCTAAAAAATTTCATATATTTTTTTACGATTTGATTGGTTTTAGTATCCATTTGCATCAAGATAGTAGCATGTTAAACAAATATGGATCTGTTGAATTTTTGTGTCGCACTGTCTTTTGGCGAAGGAAGGATCTAAGCTCAATTGTTTGCATTTTATTTTAAATTAATCTTTTATTTCTCAATCTCTGCGAATTCCGGTGTGCCTTCTTTACATGGGCGTGGATTGAGAGTAAATTTGTGGCTTTAGTTTTTTCTGAATGCTATCTACAAATTGTGACCAGACCCTTTTTTTCCAAGTAATGTTATAATTAGTTTTGATTTATTTTCTGTCACTCTGTTTGGCTTTGGTGTTGTGGATTGTGGATCTCTAATAATTTGATGGTTTTGGCTTGTTTGTTGCTTCCCTTCTAAAGAGGATAATATGTTTCAATTGTTTTGCATATATGTTGTGAATGAATTTGTTAGTCTCTTGCAGATGAGCTCATTGCTAATGCTGCCTACATTGGCACCCCTGGAAAGGGTATCCTTGCTGCTGATGAGTCTACCGGAACAATTGGGAAGCGTCTTTCAAGCATCAATGTCGAGAATGTTGAAGAGAACAGAAGAGCCCTTCGTGAGCTCCTCTTCACCGCACCTGGTGCTCTCCAATACCTTAGTGGAGTCATCCTCTTCGAGGAAACCCTCTACCAGAAAACTAAATCAGGTATTTTTCTTTTTGATTTGTTCTGACTTAGATGTTACGATGCCTTTATTGAATTCTTCTAATTTAGGGTATTTTTCTTGTTTCAATGTTTTGCACAGGCAAGCCTTTCACCGAACTCTTGAAGGAGAACGGTGTCCTCCCCGGTATCAAGGTAGACAAGGGTACGGTTGTGCTAGCTGGCACCAATGGCGAGACCACAACCCAGGGTCTCGACGGGCTTGCTCAGCGTTGCCAGAAGTACTACGAAGCCGGCGCCCGTTTCGCCAAATGGCGTGCCGTCCTTAACATCGGCCCCAACGAGCCATCGCAGCTGGCCATCAACGAGAACGCCAATGGGCTGGCCAGGTACGCCATCATCTGCCAGGAAAACGGGCTGGTCCCCATCGTCGAGCCCGAGATCCTGGTCGACGGGTCTCACGACATCAACAAGTGCGCCGACGTAACCGAGCGCGTTCTCGCCGCTTGCTACAAGGCCCTCAACGACCACCATGTCCTTCTCGAGGGAACCCTCCTGAAACCCAACATGGTGACACCTGGATCAGACGCCCCGAAAGTGTCGCCTGATGTCATCGCCGAGTACACCGTCCGCGCCCTCCAGCGAACCATGCCAGCGGCTGTGCCAGCTGTTGTGTTCTTGTCCGGTGGCCAAAGTGAGGAGGAGGCTACTCTGAACCTCAACGCCATGAACAAGCTGAAAACCAAGAAGCCGTGGACTCTGTCCTTCTCGTTCGGGCGTGCCCTTCAGGCAAGCACCCTCAAGGCCTGGGCTGGCAAAGAGGAGAATGTGAAGAAGGCTCAGGAAGCCTTGTTTGTTAGGTGCAAGGCCAACTCGGAAGCTACTCTCGGAGCTTACAAGGGCGACGCAACTCTTGGCGAGGGTGCCTCGGAGAGCCTCCATGTGAAGGACTACAAATACTAAGCGACCCTTGGGGGGTTGGGTGGTGGTCTTTTGTCTCAGGCATAGTTGTTTTAGGCTTTTATTTTTCCCATAATCAGATTTTAGCATATGAAGTAAAAGCTTTAATAAAAGCTTGAGGAAAACTTTCATCTTTTGAGTTTGAGTATTTTGGTCTTTCCATTTAGAACTGTTTATGCTTGTTACAGGTTAAAATGGTTAATGACTATTGTTTTGGTATAATTTTTAAGGGATTTGGTTGTTGAATTTGAATGTTATCTCAATATATTTATGGTTTTTGGAAATTAATCGTTGATCATGTTTGAGACAAATTTTAGTTGAATTATGAAATTGCAATTATGTAGTTAATTTCCTCTGTAACGTTCACTCCCTTGTTTATTTGTATTTTTAGGTCTGTAAGGCAGGGTAGCGTTGGGTTAAAATAGATTACAATCAGTATACGAGTTTAATGATGAAACTAAACTATCTGTAAAACTAAACTTGTATCGTTTGAAAACATTGAGATTTTATAACTATTTTGTTGCGTTTGAAAACATTTTATTTGAAGATTACGATTCATTTTTTGTCTCTCGTTTTTAAGTTTGTCAATATATTCGTATTCAACTCCTATACGTATATTTTTTTAACTGTCATAAAGCTCTTAAAACTTTAGGCTGATTCTTCTGGTTTGTATTTGCAGGTTGAACTTTGAACTCAACCTTTCACCGTTCAGTTATTGTTTTTTTAAATCTATTGCCAAACAATTATTTTTTAAATCAATTATTGCATAGCGATTGGAAAATTATTACATTGTGAAATTCTCCAATTTTGCAAATGAATATAATATTTTAAAATTTAAATAAAATTTCTTGATTCAATTGAAAACAAAATATAATTGAGGTTGAGCATTTTATAAAATTTGGAATCGAGTGTCTGTCAAATATTTTGTCAAGGCTTTGAAACAAGTATCAATCAATCAATACACGGAACCCTTTTGGGCTACGGATGGGCCTATAAAACTCGTAATGTTTGTGAGCAAAAACTCAAAATATTAAAAAAGAGAAAAAGTGGCCCATGCAGGTTTCGAACCTGCGACCTTCGCGTTATTAGCACGACGCTCTAACCAACTGAGCTAATAGGCCAGCTGTTAGCATTCTAAAGAAAATTATATATAAAATATGAATAAGGCTAGTGTCCGCAGTAATTTAGAAAACGTTCGAATCACAAAATAGCCGAAAGCTAAAGTAGGCAGTTTTTTCGGGATGTCTGAAAACAGATCCATAAATAAACGACACTATAAAAAGTGTTCTCATATAAGATATAGCTCAGTCAGCAATCAATACGTATATATATCCCATCATAAGCATTATCATTTCAATACAAATGGGTTTGCTTAAATATTTTGAATATATCCATAACTGAAAGTGAAATTCGACATATTGTCACTTTCCCAATTCTGTCTTCTTTGGCATTTGGACAAGTAAAACATCAACACTCATATTAAAAGGAAAAAGAAATAGATAAAAAAGAAAGAAACAAGGAAAGAAGACGCACCTTATCGCTATATCTAAACACAATTCACTATTCATAGCTAGTGATAGGGACTGTAACGCTGTGCCTTTGCTTCTATCTACTGTTTTTCTTTACTCTTTCTTTTCTGTACTATTTCCCTAACTTGTACTTTAGATATATATTTCTGATTCACAAACACATCCTAACTCCTTCCACTTTCGTAAATTTCTCCTTTGGACCCTTAATCAATTATTTTGACACATTGAATACATGGTCTTTGAGTTTTGGTCGTATTAGCAGTAGACTTGGACATGAGCCCGCAGCAGAATTTGTGATCATAAGGGACTCGATCGAAAATGTGTTTCATATTTGTAACTATGAAATTTCAACCTAGAGAATTAAAGAGTATAGTTCGTATCTCTCTGCAAATTAGAAAGTCTTATCCTTTTTCTATCAAGTGTTCTCTCACGTACTATTAGTTGATAGTATAACCAACATAAAACATATACAAATGTCAAATCTGGTACATTATACCAAAACAAGAAAATTATGTCCTCAATGTTGAAAAAAATTAATCGATTTTGAAACCGTAAAAAATTTCACTGTTTACAATGAGTTTTCGCAATTGCAAGGTCAAATGCATAGTTACCCCCGAACCTGACACTTCTTACTAGATTACGTCCTGATCTTTGAAAAGACTTATTCAGCTCCCTAAACTTGGCTAAAGTACACTCGCAAGCTCTCAGTTTCATGAGTTTTGATTGGTTTAACTTTTCAAATATGTCAAATTTGTTTTGTCCATTCTCCAATCAGATGTTGACGCATGACACTAAGAGGGTTCAATAGTATTGTTTAGAAGGCTGAAAGAGACTTTTACAGTTGAGCATCCAATAAAAAGTATTTATTTTAGATAAAAAGCGTCAAGTTTAATTTAGAGCTAAGCATTCATTTGACAATTTAATTATAATCCAACGGTGCGCATGTGTGTGGGTTCTCTCTAACTGCAATTGGGTAAAATGTGTGTACGGTACTATGGTATGTTTGTTAATTGAAAAGAAAGATGTTTGTACCTGAGACCTCTTTTCTTTACTTTTCCTTGTTTCCAGCATCTCGTGATAATATTGTATTATGATGCCTAATAAACTTAGTAATAAAAAATATTGGAAGCAGATAGGCCCTACTTGTTTAAACTATTGGGTTTAATCAATTTAATGGAGTGTGGAACTTGAATCTACCTATCTAGGGTTTTAAGATCATTTAATATTTTTCCATAGAATAAGGATGGATTTCAAAAAGATGGTTTGAGTTGTTATTTTTATTGGTACATAGACAAATATGGTTGAGTTAATCTTGTTAGATGTTGAGCCACATAAAAAAGGTTCTTCATCCATACGTACAAATGTATTTTCTTGTATATCTCAATTTTGAGTTTTAACATATATAATTAATTGAGTAAGGTGTTCTATATGGTTACTTTATTTTTGACAAAATTTATCATGAATTTTCACTTTCTAACTATTGGATCATTTTTCACACTACCTATCCAATGGAAGTAAAGGGGAAAGTATAGCATTTCTCGAGTTTAGTAATTGAAAGATAGTTCACGATGGAGTTCAAGCACAATTAAGCTCTCGATGAGCCTTTTGAACTTCAATCCACTCCATCTATAACAATATGATGGTTAAGTAGTAAGCTATTTAACTGAATGTAACTAATTCCTCTATGGCCAATCGAGTTTTTCTATGATTACTTGACCTGTTGACCATTACTTGATTCATTTCCACTGTTGGATGAATGTCATACAGTTTGATCCAATTACGTAATGGAAGCACTTTAATAAACACTTAGGACACATTTCCAAATTGGAAAAATAAACACAGTTTCTACAGAATTAATACTATCATATTAAATGGGTAATGTTCAGTTTTAAACAATATAATAAAAATAGAAATAAAAACCTATATCAATGAAGATTCAAACAAAAATAGAGACGTAAGAAATGAAAGGACTAGTCACAAAATGGGAAAACATTGAAGCAAATAAAATTTCTGTCTCTCTGCAACTCTTTTCAATATCAATGAAGATTTCATGCTTTATTTATTTATTTTCTGAGACATATTACGTAATTGCTTGTTGCAGAGAAAACGACAGTACATTTACTCAGTGATGTGATTTGTTATATCTGAACATCAAGATCACTACACTTCATTAACAAATTTAATCACTCTACGTATCTTCTGGTTCACTTTGTCTTAAACATCTCACTGTTAGTTATAGTTCTGCTCACATACTGCAGCATATATGTATGGAATTACATCCCTAATTTTTTTTAAATAAAATGAAAATTGAATAGGAAAAGAAAAAATTAAACCAAGTACAAATGGAATGAAAATAAAAAAAAAGACCGATATGAATATGTGACCATCACGAAACTAACAAAATCACCAACGATGAGATAATTGGTATTCATTCGAAGAAGAAGAAGAATATTTATTAGGTGTAATGTGTGACAGCCGTGACATTAATATTAATATTAGTGGTCCTAATTTGCAGTTCTTCACATGAGGGAATAAAAAGGCAAAAAAATTTAGATGGATGAATGAAATTAAACACCCAACTGTGTGATTGAGATCTTAGCTTAATGGTTAAAATAGAAGCTGTGAACTTCAAAGATCCCAGGTTCAATCACGTCCGGGATGAATTGGAGATTTTTCTTTCTATTTAATGTAAATCCAAATGAGGTAAATTTTTTTTTATTTTTTTTTAAAAAAACACTCGACTGCTAATATGCATGGAAAGGAACTTAGTGTTGCTGTACCCTCAATAATTACATTTACAGGGGTGAGGAGTCTTAACTGTGACGAAACTCGGAAGATTATCTCAAAATACAAAATCTTGTATCAGTCATATCACATACCTCAAACATGAACTTTTAGAATGGAGTCCAAGACCATAGCTCTTAATTAGAAATGCTAATCGATAAACCATCTCAATTTCAAACTAGGGTTGGAGAATATAAAAAGGTCCACAAGTTAAAAAAATTAAAGCACTAATTTCAGCGAAGGACAATATTATCATGGAATCGTTTAACTCAATATCTTAACTTGATAAGTAAAGTCCAATAGCATCACTCTAGCACGTTAAATTAACCAAGGGAGCTACCGGGATTTTAATCCTCTATATTTGGATAGAAGCTACTTTTACACCATGTCATGAAACCATTAAACTTAAAATTTCAAACTGATAAATAAACCCCAATAATAAACATATATAAAATTTTATTGCTAAAAATGTAGTACCATTGAATATTAGATAAAATTTTCTGCTAAACATGGATTTGTAGCAAAATGAACTTCCACAACATTATTGGTATTTGCATGCACATAATTAGCAAGTGAAGATTATCATAATAAATGTTGGGTTAAGAACCCAAAAAAACAGTAGGAAGAAATGGGAAAAATAACTGCTGTACCCTCGTCATAATCCATAAAATTAAATGAACAGGAATTAAAAAAACCCATATTTTTCAGCTTAAAAAATCTCCCAGAAGATTTAATTAATAAACAAGAAACACCAATCCCAACAACAAAATCATAAACCCTAACAAGTCAGCCCTTCATTCTGCACATGAGGTCACATCTATGTCAATTGTATTAATTAACAAGTTAAAATCTTTAATTTGTTTTCTCTTACCTTTGACATGATTGATCATTTCCTTGAATCCTGCTAGCAGACCATCTAAACCAACTGTCAGCAATTGTTTGATCAATTCAATTCCCTTTACTAAGCCTCATCCCATAATTTTCCCACAAATTTTCTTCACTCATCAAGAATGGAAAACAATTCTCATTCGCAGCTGCATTTTCTTGATTTGTACTCGTATTTGCTGTTTCTTGATAATTTGGTTGGTAATAACAATTTGAATTTGAATTCTCCTTCCTTTTCTTGTTACTAGTGGTAAAGCTTTCATTTCTGTTGTTTTCGGGGCTTTGCGCTCTAATCCGCCCTATTTGATGACCCGGAGAGCATTGATCTCTACTTATAAGTTTCCTCAAAGTATCCATTAAAGCGGCGTCTCGAGCTTCAATCCATTCTTTTTCTTTATCCCAAAACTTGTGTTCTTTCTCTACTCTTGCAGCTTCTTCATTCTTCCATATTTCCTCTCTTACCAATCTCTTGTGCTCGTTTTGTTCGAGCGTTTTCGTCAATTTCTCGAGCCACGCTTCTTGCTTCTCGATTAGCTTCCTCATCTGTGAATCGATAAACTCCTTGATCTTCGCTTTCCAGCTCCTCCTCTTCTTCCTCCTCTTCTCTGACGAATTATCCTCAGACGAACAAGTGTCAAACCCTGACGAGTTTGAGAGGCTAAGAATAGAATGAGAATTGTCATGAGCGCCTCTAATATTGGAATCGGTCGTGTTAATTCCAGTAAGGAACCGAACGCCACTAGTTCCCCCGAACTGGGATTCGGGATTGCTTGTCTCTCCTCCATAAAGAGCTTCGAGTTGTCTAAAGAACCGATAATGCTTACCGTCTTGTCTTCCAGCCTTTCCTTCCTTAGTCTTCTTGTAATACTTGTACAAATTCTCGAACTTTTCTCTGCATTTCTTCCCGCTCCTTTGGTACCCATACTCCTCGGACATTATCCTATAAAAAAAAAAAACCCGAATCATCTGACCTAAAATGTTAAGATGGCCGAAACCCTAGATCAAAATGGAAGTGAACTTATTAATGTTCATGCGATAATGGCGAAATGGAAAATAGGCAAGCAAAGATAAATCCAATAATGGAAATCTGCTCATTAAGGTCTAAATGGTACATAATTAAGAAAAATATCAAGGGCAGCCATTTCTCAGAGAACTGCACTATAAGAATGAAGAAGGAACAAGAACATAAATAACACCTGAATTGTACAGCCATTTTCCTAGTCAAAAATCTTTCAACAACTTTTTGTTTTTTGTTTTTTGAAATGAAGCAAAAGATGTACAGAATAAAAATAATTGAAAGAATAACTGATGACAAAAATAAGAGATTTGAATGAAGTGAGCTTTAATATTAAGAAAAATCTCCAGTGATGGATTGAACTGAAACAGTAAAAAAGGGTAAATTGAGAAGAAAGTGAAGAAAGAGAAAAAGAAACCTAGAAAGTTCGTCCCACAAAGGACCTTTCTGATTAGCCTCTTTAAACTTGGGATCAAGCCGAGATCTGATCTCAAGCAGCGTCAAAGTCTCTTGCCGAGGCCATCTACCAGTCCCGCCGTCGCCGCCTCCAAAAGAACCGGCGTCGGCGTCAAGCGGACACAAAAAGGACGGAGTGGAACAATCAGCAGCTATAGGGGTGCCACCACTGTTAGCGGTCGGAGAAAGATGAAGAGACTGCAGTGGCGGATGAGGATTACAAGTAGAGTCGGAGTGGAATTCGTGTAATCGGGAACCGCCGGGAGGCCTGAGCATCGTCATATCGTAGTGGTGGTGGTTTCTGGAGAAGAGGTGGTCGAGAGATAGTGACGGCGGTGGAGGAGGAGGAGGATGGAAAACAGTAGTAGGGCGGCCTGCAGTGACGAAGTGGCGGAGGTCGATGTTGTATTGATTGTTGAGATGATCTTCCATTTCCATTAAAGGAAGAGGAAGAAAGAGAGAGTTTGACGTTGATTTTGAAGAGAGGAGAGGAGAGAAGAGAAGTGAAGAGAAAGCGGCAAAATCGGATCGTGTCGAGGAAGAAAAAGCTAGAAATTAAGCACAGAAAATTGGTCCCATTTTCTGTATTTTTCTGTTTTCTTCTTCTTTCTTTTTCCCTTTTATTCTCTTTTTTTAATTACTATTAATCCCTCTAAGACTAGTTTGCTTATGACTTCACAAAAACAGATCAATTATGTTCACTTTTTCGATCTATATAGTTAGGACAATTTATAAGGGCTATCATTTGAACCTTGATTTATCAGTTTGACTAAGATCAATTAAATGGATGTTTAATTAAGTTCATTTTCTAGAGGAAGTTTCAGTTTAACCATTTTATACTTAAACTGGATGAAAATGATGAAATTTAAATGTTGTAACAAAGTTGATAATGCATATTAAGTACGTAACTTCGGTTTTTTTTTCATGTTGTAATAAAAAAAGCATACGGGTGGCATCTCTAGCCATTGGCTAGAAAAACCCTCAAGAGTCGTTTCACTTGTAAGAACAATGGTATTATGAATGAAATCCATAAGGACATGTTACAATAGTTGCTTCATTAATGTAGACCTAGGCATGAGTTGGGTTGGGCCAAGTTCGGACTAGGTTCAATCAGGTTTAGCTAAAAGTTAGCAGCCCCATCTAACTTATAAAAGGGTTAATTTATTATTTGCCATTTTTCTCGTCAATTTTAGGCTTGGTAAATTTTTAATTTTGCAAAATTCAATAATCCTTACCCTTTGTCAATCCTTATAACTATCTTTTCTCTCTTATTTAATTTAAATTTTGCAACTTCAAACGTCTATATATCACAAACCGTTGATTTTTTTAATCAACTATTTGAAATGTTTTGTTCGTCTTAATTTTAATTTTAAAATGAAATACACTTTGTTTTTTTGAAAAATAAAATAATGTTTCGTAATCTTATACAGTGTATAATTGCGGTATTATGTCATCTTTTGCTATTTTTTCATGAAAGCGTTACACATGATATAAAGTTGTATAATGAACTTATATAGATTTTTTTCCCTTTATGTTCATAATAGTACCGATTTTCACATAAAATCATCGCATGAAGACCTTAAGCCTAATATGAAAGCTTTTATGCATGGTATTATAATGATTATGTTTAGAACAAAACTCACTTTTTAGTAACAAAAATAATTTATCGTAGTCTTATACATAATATAATAGTTTTATAATACCCGTTTTTACTGTTTTTTCATGAAAGCGTTATATATGATATAAGAGAGGTATAATGTATTCTATATAATCTCTTTTAAAATACATTGTACAACTCTTATACATTGTATAACGCTTTCATGAAAAAATTATTATTTTTATTTTACAGCTATTATACTATGTATAAGACTGCAATAAATTTTTTATTTTTTTGAAAAATTTAAAGTATGCCATTTTAAAGATAAAATTAAGAAGAATAATATTTCACAGCATCAATTGAAAAAAATCATAAGATACGGAGATTGAAGTTGCGAAATTCAAATTAAATAGTAGTTACAAGGAAAAAATGGTAAAAGGAAAAAAAGAATCTAATAAACTGATAAAGTGAATATTAATTCCTCATTGTTGTAAAACAATAAAATCTAAGTATTTTGGGTATATGGTTAAATTATCCCTTATAAAAACTAAAATGGGGCCCAGGTTCTTCTGAACCTCTATAAAATTACTGAATTGCTATATACCGCCCGGTATTACTTCGCGCCGCCCGTATTTTTTTTAAATACGGATCATAATACCCCCAACCCTATATTTAATCTTTAACCTCCTATTTTCTCTTTTAAACACAAAATCTCTAAACTTCTCTTTTTTTTAACGATTTCTTCATCAATGGATCGACAACAACGCATTCAATCGCTCCGGGTAAGTTTTTTTCTTCGATTTCATCTAAAATGCGAAAAACTCATACATTAAAATCCGGCCAAAATAGTGGCTAGAAATTGTTGTTCCAGCCACTATTTTGGCCGGATTCCGGCCAAAACTGCTGCTGGAACTTTCCAGCAGCAGTTTTGGCCGAAATTCGGCCAAAACCGCTGCTGGAAAGTTCCAGCAGCTTTCCAGCAGCGTAGGCGGATCCGATGTCCGCCTGATCCGCAGCACGGGCGGACAACAGGTCCTCCTGTGGACTAACAAAGGCGGACACCGGGTCCGCCTGTTCCGCATTACAGGCGGAAACCGGGTCCGCCTGTGCCGCAAAGAGGCGGATTCCGGGTTCGCCTGTGTCGCTGCACTGGCGGACCCGGAATCCGCCTGTAATGCGGTCCAGTTGGATTTCTGTTCGCCGGAATCCAGTTTGCCGCCGGCGAACATAATCCCCATCGAAGATATTTTTTAAAAAAGTTATTTTCTTAATTTTATGGTTAATTAGTTATGCATAATTGAAAAATTAATTATTTATATTAGGTTTTTTTAGAAAAAAACAAATTAATTAGTTACATAGTTGAATTATATGTTATATAAGTGAAA
>CATIWQ010674705.1:0-17181 GCA_949673415.1 Euphorbia schlechtendalii
AAAGACCACCAATCTCCCTCCGGGAAATCGGCTAGCACATCTTGATGTTCCCTTTTAATTCAACAATTGCAGAATTTGAGATTGGTGCATCAACCCGCATAAGACCTCTCATCCCATGGGGAATTTACAAACTTACGTGCATGAGGTCTCAACACTATTAATTCCTTCGGTTTAGCGGTATTAATTAAACTAGACTTGACCGGATCGCATCTATCAAACTTTGATTCAAAGGTTCGTAGATGAAACTTTCCCATAGAGATCGCATTCAACCTATAAAGTGCTTCATGCATGGGAATTGAACCTTCCAAAGAGATAAAATTAAAACAACAATTTCTTGAGTTCCTCCTATGTGCTACAAAAACCCGATCAATCACCCCATATTTGAGAAAAATAATCTTCACAATGTCCTTGTCATGTGAGGCAGGAAAGTTCTCGAAATAAACACTCATTGATTACGATGAGGTAGGGTTTTAATGGATCAATTTATTCTGACGCTGAGGTGCATGGGAATTGTGGGCTTGGGTAAAGGGTGGGTTTGTAGATGTAGGGAGAGGCTGGCTGGGAATAGGGCGGGCTTGGCTAGGTCTGCTGTAGCCGGCGTAGAGTCCGGCGGTGGTGGGGGTATTGGTAGGCTGAAGGCGGCTAGTGGGCATGGTTAGGGTTTTTTTAGCGGGCTAAACTTGGATCGATCCCATTGGATTCATCCCATTATATGAAGCTCTCTACAGGTTAAACTCGGTGATTATAGGTACTATTCATTTTCGCGCCTACAAAGCAAGATACTCTTTAAAACTAGTTGCTTAAATTCAGAAGCCAAATCCCATCCCTCCAATTTTGAAAAAGATATTCGAGTTCCGGGAATCTCCAAGAGATGACAGAACGTATGCGGACGTTGTGGCGGAATCTAAATCCTTCGATGTGAAAATTGATGACTCATTCAGCAAGGGTCCATGGTCTCCCTTCTCATTTATGGCAAAAGTAGTTGACATATCGATTATACCGTCTTTGTTTGAAATTATATTGGAAAAGAAAATTTGGCCTAAAATTCATTGCGCGTGCAGGAGGTAACCTTGTGGTTATTTCCTTCTATTCAGATGATGCTCTTAATGGGTTTATTGAAATAGATTGGCACTTTATGTGTGATATAGCTAATGAAGTTTATCAATTCCTGCTTGACTTTGTATCGAAGGAATATATACAATATGTTGATTTCTTGGGACTACCTTCAGCCATCATATTTGAAGCTCTTGTCCAGCATCTAGCTTCTTTTTTTTTGGCAAGTGGATTTCTGCTGATTTCAACTTTGATTATCTGGATTGCTTGGATGTGGTCTCATGCTTTTTATCAGTTCCAATAAGCATAGGTAATTGGCAATTCAAATTGTTATATAATGATTCAAAGATTCCTATTTCAGTTCATTATAGACAAGTCGTTGCTTGCCTTAAATGTTCACCTGTAGAGTTTAAAAAATTCTGATATGTCTTCATCAAATGATGAGATTAATGTTAATGATTCAGATTGTCATTTATTATCACCCAATGTAACCTCAAATGATAGCCGAATTGGTTCCATTGATGCCATTCCATCCACTCGGTTACCTAAAGCTATAGATACCTGAAACTACCTTTGAGCTCTTGCTCCATTATACCCGAAACTGCAGAGGCTATATTAAGAGTTCCCTTAATTGCAATGATACTTCTCAAAGATGTGTCATGATAAACTCTTATCTTACCGCCTGTCAGTTTGTTAGGCCCGAAAATCTCAAAAATGAATAGAGTGATCATTTTGTCTCAAACGAAGAAAACTTCAACAAATGAAAAGCAATTAACTATAGATATGGGACGCAAACTTGGATTATTTAGAAAGAAGCATAGAGTAGCTCCTTGGAAGCCATGGATTCAATTGCGGAATATAAGTCACTAGCTACATATTATCAAGGTTTTTAAATCATCATAGTGTCATTATACTTTATGTGTTGGAATTGTTGAGGTGGATTGAAAATACATAGGGCAAAGCAATGGGTGGTTCAATCTAGTATTTGGAAATTCAATCTGCACTTTTTTGTTAATTAAAATGAAGATTGATGGCGTCTCAGATCGAGTAGTGCGAAACTTTTAGTATATTGTTTTCATGGGACTCAAGTTTGCTTCAAGGGTTTATTGTCTCCTTTTATAATGAGATGGATTATCATCCACTTCTCCTCTGCTCAACTGGATCATGTTTACATTATTGCTCTTTATGGGTCTATAAACTATGTTTAACGGAATGTGATGTGGCTGGAAATTATTCCTCATATTTGAAATTATAATCATGACGTAGTTTTTGGTGACTTTAATGAGGTTCTACATGCCTCAGAGCATTCAACTAACATAATTTTACCATCTATGTCTTGTTTACAAGACTTTGTTCTCGAATGCGAATCACAAGATTTCCCTCTTCAGGTTCGGGATTATACTTGGCATAACAAACTATCCTTTTCTCACATTTAGTAGGTTCTTGTCTCATGTGCTATCCTTGACCAATGTCCATCTATGTCTATTTCGACATTCGAGTCTAGTTTATCTGATCACCTTCCAATTATATTTTAATCCTGTATATCCCCTCATTTAGGCTCAAAGCCATTTCGATCTTTAAACTTTTGGTGGCATCACTCGGAATTTCTGCCATATATTCATTTAAATTGGGATTCTATTTGTGCAAATCTTGCTAGAAAGGAAATCACTTTTAATGTAAGTAAATTAAGATTAGCTATTCAGCCATGGAACGCATCACGATTTGGGGACCTTGAAAGGAAACTTAAAGAAGATGATTCAAAAGAGTTAGCCCTAACATCCAGTAGTGTTTCTCAGCCTCTATATCCTGTATTAGCATCGGAATTTAGCCTTGCTAAATCGTCACTTAAAGAGCACCATCATAATTTGGAAAAACTTAGGCATCATCATTAATCCTGTGTTTCTTAGACTCTACTAAGTGACAATAACACCTCATCCTTTCATTGAACGACATTAGCATGTGCCCGGAATAATTGAATTTCTCAGCTGATATGGATGGCACTATTATCTCGGACGAGCAGTCCATTTCCGCTATAATCAGCGCCTACTATGAATAAATTGTTGTTGCTGCCCCACTAGTTCCATTTACCTTAAGACAATTTCATTTTTGCAATTTTTAGATGAAACAAAACTCTCATTTAGTTTCTCCTTTCGCGATTGATGAAGTTTGGTAAGGTATTTGTTCTTGTGGCGAGAACAAAGTGCCGAGTCCCGATGGTTTCAATTTCTTCTTTTATAAACGATTTTGAGAGGAATTAGAGCCTGAATTAATGAGTCTTATCAATCGTTTCTACGAGTCATCATATCTCCCTAATTTGGACGTCATTCAGTGGTTCTTGCTCTCTTAGTAATTTCAGATTGATTTCGCTAATACATGCAATTTATAAGATTATTAGAAAATGCTATCTATCTATGTGTAGACGATTCTTCCAGATTTAATTTTGGGAAAATAGTTCACGTTTGTAAAAGGAATGAGTGTTCATGAGTCTTCGTTTTTGGCATCTGAGGTTATTCACTCACTACATTCTCGACAACGTCCATGTTTGATTCTCAAACTCGACTTTAACTGGGCTTTTGATAGCATTGCGTGGACTTTCATTGATATAGTACTTCATAAAATAAGATTTCATAAAATATGGATCTCTTGGCTTTCTAACTATAGGAAAAATTTAACGACCTTAATTTTAATAAACAGCCCATGTGACCCTATTAGTCTTCGAAAAGGTGTCAAGCAAGGCGATCCATTATCACCTTTTATCTTTGTTTTAATTGTGGAAGGCTTAGAACAACTCTTGGATTGTACCGTTAGGAAATTTTTGTTACAGGGATTCAATCTCGACGCCTCTTTTCTGAATATTTCGCTACTCCAGTTTGCTAATAATAAGTTGTGTTTTCTTAATGTGGATGAATCGATTATCCCTAGCTTCAATCGCATTTTGAGATGTGTTAAACTTCTTTCGGGTCTGTGTATTAATTATCACAAGAGCTCATTGTTGGGTATTCATGTTCCAGACTCCATGCTTCATTCTTGTGCAACGCTGTTGGTTGTAGAATCGAGAGTTTTCCAATTTAATTATCTAGGGCTCCTATGTGTTTAAATCGACCTCTTGTTGCTTAATGGAGTCCTCTAATTGTCAAGTTTAAAACTAAGTTAGCTAATTGGGAGGGTAACTATCTTCTTAATGCGGGAAGATTAGTTCTCATCAAGTTAGTGTTCTCTTCCCTTCCCATTTACTTAGTGTCTATTTATTAATTGCCAGAATCCATAAATTTCAAGCTAAACCATTTGATGAGGAATTTCTCTAGCGTGGTGATGCTAATATTAGTAGGATTTGTAAAGTGAGTTGAGATACGATTAATATTCCAAAGCATCAAGGGGCTTATTTATTCGTGACTTTAAATTGGCAAATTGTAGGTTGGTTCTCAAATGATTTTGGAAAATGAGGAACCTGAATCAAGACTCCCTTTGGGATGCTTATTGTGTTCGTCGCCATAGTTTTCATTCTTGGGATGATATTGTTAATTCTGACTCAACTCATCTATCTCGAATTTAGTCGCAAGTAATATCTTGTTACTTTCGGAATCATTTTTTTAGGGAGTTTCTTCAATGCAAACAATCGGGTGAAGATTTTTTGGCCTATGCTCCCTTCACCATTATGTTGTATTTATGGAAACTGTGTAGTTGGTGGCTTGGTGCCATTATAGTCAGTTTTTTCCTATATAATTTTAGTTTATATCAAATTTTTACTAGTTGATCGTTAGTACAAAATACAATGAACTTATTTTGATTCAATGCAATTGAAATGATGAGTACCTAAATATAAATCACGCTATTTATGGAATTTGAAAGAACACAATTTAAAATATATGAAATCAGTCTAAAGTTGAAAGGATACGTAAATCTTGAAAGTTAAAAAAACACCGATGGCTGCGGAGGCTAATGACCTTGCATGCCTTTCCTAGAAACCTAGCTCCGCTTCGACAATTAAGTAGATCATCTTACATCTACATATAATACAATAGCTAAAAAATCTTCTTCTACAACACCCTATACATATAAACATGAGTAGATTTTTATAAATCTTCATCTAGGGAGAAGCATTGTCTTAAGGGATGAATTGAATGCTGTTATGCTAAAGCAAAAGTATTCCACAACTTTAACCTATAACATATTCAAGTCTATTCCATTCAAGTGTTGCTCCAAATTTAACTCTTTGATAGCCATGTTTAATCATGAAAAATTTAAATATAATTGGTTTTATATGTTATATTTTGTCTAGCTAGTGTATTTTTACGAGTTTCCTTTTCTGTATTTTCATACAAAATTATAGTAATTTTTAAAATTTGTAATATGGTCAATGTCTTAGTCTATTAATTAGTTTAGATTGAAATTGTGACATTTAAAGGTTTCGAATCACATCCAAGATTGGTGATGATTTTTTCTTTCTATTTAATATAATCACAATCAAACCTTTTAATTGAACAAACTTATCAGGACTTAGGTGGGCTTTTGTATAATTTACTTAGTTCAAGCCCTACGCAATCCTTTCTATAAAGGGTTATTTTTTTATTTGTCATACTTTCTTATTAAATTTAGATTTTATAAATTTATAATTTTGTGAAATTCAAAAATTAAGAATCTTTTTTTTCTTTTACATAAAAGGAAAAACATTTTTTCCTTTTACCATTTTTTAAGTTGACTTTGTCAACCCTTGTAATTACCTTCTCTCTTATTTATTTTGAATTTTGCAACTTCAAACGTATATATCTCACAAATCGTTGATTTTTTCGAATCGAAGTTTTAAAATATTTTGTTCGTCTTAATTTTATCTTTAAAATGACATACACTTTGGTTTTTTCGAAAAAAAATTAATGTTTCACAATCTTATACGGTGTATAATTGTGGCATAATGCCCTTTTTACTACATTTTCATCAAGGCTTTATAAATGGTGTAAAGTTGTATAATGAATTTATATAGATTTTTTACTTATTTATGTTCATAATAGGATCGATTTCCCCATAAAAATATTGATATGAAGACCTTAAACCTGATATGAACGCTCTTATACATGGTATAATAGTGGTTATTTTTACAACAAAACTCACTTTCTAGTAAAAAAAATAATTTATCGTAGTCTTATACATTGTATAATAGTTGTATAATACATGTTTTTACTGCTTTTTCATGAAGGCATTATACATGATGTAAGAATGGTATAATATATTCTATATACTCTTTTTTAAATAAAATTATACCACTCTTGTACACTGTATAATGTCTTCATGAAAAATTATTATTTTTATTATACAGCTATTACACTATATATAAGATTGCGATAAATTTTTTATTTTTTAGAAAAATTCAAAGTGTATGTCATTTTAAAGAAAAAAATTAAAACGAATAAAATATTTCAAAGCGCCGATTCAAAAAAATCAACTGTTTGTGAGATATGGAGGTTTTAAGTTGCAAAATTCAAATTAGATAGAAAAGAGAAGATAGTTATAAGAAAATAAGAGTAAAAGCAATAAAAAAATTTAATAAAATGACAAAGTGAATATTAATTTCTCATTATTGTAAAAGCAATAAAATTTAATTTTTTTGGTATATAGCTTAATTACCCAGTACAGTGTAAAGCAGGGTCAAGCCGTACCAAAGTTGAAGTGTCTTGTCTAAAGCCTGACAATCCAGCCCGCCAATTCTTCTCGCTTGTTGTCCGCAAGAACTGCTGCTTGTGTTTGACTTTATTCGAAATCGTAACTTTGATTTTCAGAACCATCAGCCATGTGTTGTAAAAATCAAAGTTTCACATCAATTTATAAACTTCCATTGTAAAATACAATACTAAAACCGTAAACTGGTAATCGATAAACATATATTAAAAAGCTAATTAGATGCTTTATGTTGTAACCAACAACACAAACTCAACCAAACTATATAAACTACACTGTGGGCAATCAAATTAGGTTTTTCAAATTTAAAATTGAAAAACTTGATTTGTTACCTACGTCGAACAGAAGTACAAAGAACATATCACCGCCGTTGGAACTCAGGTTGGGAGAAAGAACGGTATTGTCGGTGTTAGAACTCAGCCGGCAAAATCCCCTTTCAAACACTGAGGTAAAAGAAAAGGAGGTTGTATTTGGGCTGCATTCTACGATGTTAATCCCCAGCCCAAATAAATATTTTTAAGGTAATTTCTGTAGATAATATCATTTTAAATATTGAAGATTAGTATTTAATAAATACCTCTTTTAAACTTTATAATTCATTAATTAGTAATTTTATTCACTGAATACCATTTTCATTTAATTAATACCTCCAACACAAAAACAAATTAAAATAAAATTTAAACTCCTAAATATAACCAAACACTAATTCTCTAAATACGATAGTTTTCTCCCAAATCACCATTGTCGTTCTAGTTTTTGTTCTCGTCTAAACCTCCATGGTCATTTTCCGTTCTCCGATTCCACAACAATTGCATTTATGTTCTTCGATTTTAGTTTGCGTTCTCCGATTTCAGTAGCTTCTAGTTTCTTTTCTCTGTTGCATTGCTTATGTGTTTTCGTTCTCTTATTATAGTTTCAATTTTTTTGATTCACAATGAAAACAATGGTTCAAACATCATCATTGGTATATTTCGTAAAAAAAATTGAAACCAAGAATTTCTGCGAGTATAAAAGATGGCACATCAAGCTTAAATGTATTTTTTCCTAGAAAATTGTATATTTTTTGGGAAAAAACTGTATATTTCTTTTGAAAATTTGTATATTTCTAAATTCTTCATTCTTTAAAGACATGGAACGACAAAATTAAAGGTATATTTTTCCTGAAAAATTGTACATTTCTTCTGGAAAACCGTATGTTTCTTTTGAAAAATGGTATATTTCTTCTGAAAAATCATATATTTCATTTAAAAAAATGTATACTTCCTTTGAAAAATTGTATATTTTCTGGAAAATTATATATTTTTTTTGTATATTCTGTTGTATATTTTTTTTGGAAATAGTATATTTCTTTGGGAAAATTATATATTTCTAATGTCTTCAAAGATAAAAGATGACATGACAGGCTTAAAGGTATATTTTTCTTGGTAATGGTATGTAACTTTGGGAAAATCGTATATTTCTTTTGAAAGACAGTATGTTTCTGTTGGAAAATCATATAATTTTTTTGAAAAATTGTAACTTCCTTTGAAAAATTGTATATTTTCTGGAAAACAAAAATGAACGTGAGCGAAGTAGTTGTTGATTACATATGAAATCGAATTGGAGGTTGTGTTGAAAATCGTAACTTTGACTTGATATTGTGAAATTCTGAATTCCTTGAATCTCAAAATTAAAATTAAATATTGATGTTGACAATAAAATAAATCGGATTAGATAAAAACACCACAAATGAATTTGGAAAGAAAATGAAAAAATTGAATCATAAAAGAAAATCACAAATAAATTTGGAAAGAAATTGAATGGGAGAAGAAGACCCCAAAATAACCGTAATTGAATTTGAAAGCTGAATTTGAAGATTAAATCTCATAATCCCTAAAAAGTAGTTAAGGTTAAATAAGGGGTTTCAATGAATTTAAATAATAGAAAATGATAAGAAATAAATAAGTTTAATAATAGGTTATTTATTAAATATGAAATTTCAAAATGGTCTTACTATTTCTCTATTTTTAATTATAGCCTTGTTGGGTAATGGGTATTTGCTTATTGGGTAATTTAAGTTTAAAATGGGCCTAGAGGGTAATGTAAAAGATATTAATAAAATATTGGGTAATTTATATAATTAGTGTTCAGCAAGTACTTCCAAATCTTCGCAACATAAGGGCAACGATCGATAGTTGAAACCTGTTTTCAAGTTCGGTGAATTATATTTCCAACAATTCATTTGGAAGTTTACCTTCTAAACTATTCTTATTTATATTTTTACATTCTTTTTTTTAAAATCTAATTTCTTATTTTTAATACAGTTTATTTTTTCAATATGCAATTTTAGAATATTTTCTTCATCTTTATGTTTCTCTTCAAAATAAGATCCATGATGTTATACTTTTTCCGAATTTGTTGTACCGATAAATATTTATTTTATAGTTCTTTTATAGTTGTCACATAGTTGAAACACATTTAATTAAATACAAATAAATATAACACAACTATATCAATTTGACATATTACAAGTAAACTATAGCAAAAATATAACATAATTACATCAATTTGAATTAATTATAAGATAACTATAAAATGCGATTTTGTTATTTTGAATATATCTATAAGTAAACTATATGGTAAATATAAGATAACTATAAAATGCGATTTTGTTATATCAAAAATAATTTCAAATACAAAAAATAAATAAAAACACATAAATATAATATGTTTACATTAATTATAAATACTATAAATAAAGTATAATAAAATCATGGTAAAAAAATACCAAAAATTACGTTGTTTTGAAATAACTATAACATAACTATAAAATCCGACGAAGTTATCACAAGGTGGTAGAAATATAAATTCAAAACCTTAACAATATACTTTTGACAATTAAATTATGTAATAGACAAAAAAAAAGTAATTATTTATATTAAACATTGTATTTTTGTGCATTTCCCTGGAATATTAATAAACATGTAAGGGTCGGGCTAAGCTACATGTATGGCCAATCTCCACTCCTATTGGATTTTAAAAGGATTTGGGACAGACCGAACTTTGTACCAATATCATGTACAAAACCCTTTATTTAGGCATGGGCAACCCAATTAACATGTTTTAATCATAATTACTCAAAATTCGTAATTTACTTAAATCGAAACCAACAATAGAGATTCGTTTACAGAGGACCTCATGCGGCGTAGCAGATAATTCACCCCCCGTACATAATTAGATAATTCATATTGCGTAATAATCTTCTATTTTCATGACATTATGATTTTTTAATTCTACAAATTAAAAAAAGTTGCGAACGAGTTACATTTATATTTAATTAGTACCATATTATATAAATGAAATTTCTCTTACTAATTTTTCAAAGTAAGAATTTTATTTAATTTAACAAGACGTGTTAAACAAATTAATATAAATACGAGTCTGCTAGTTAACTTTCATGCTGAATTTTACTAAACTCAGCTTGGCTTACTAATATCTCAAGCCATATTAAACTCGATTTCATTTTTGTTCTACATGTTTGTGAACCACCATGGTTAACGGTTAACAACTCTAACCGGACCACAAGTCCCTGCTGGCTCGAAACCAACGTCCTTACTCCGTTTACTACGTCATACGGCGTAGCAAATAATTCACTCTTGTATTGTAAATAAATAAATAATTCAAGTCCTTTTGCATTCTATGACAAAAAAGATAAAAAAACACAGGAGGAAAGGAGACCGGTTGGTTGGCAAATATTATTGTTTGTTGCGTTCTGTTTTCGATCTCACCGTCTTCCTTCCTTTTTCAGTTCTCACCGTCTCCTTCTCCTTGTTCAATTTGGATCCCTACACTAACTCTAATCTGTAAGTTATTTAATCTTCTTCTCTTTTCCGATTCAGTTTTCCTATTCCGATCAAATTGTTCACTCTAAATTTGAGACTCCGAAGTCGCTGTTGGATATTGTCTGAGCTGTATTTTAGGGGAATTAGCACAATCTGTGGTTAGATTTGGAATTGAATTATAGTAATAAAGTAAATTGTTATGAAAGCTTAATTTAATACTGTACAATGGCGAGTGGTTCCGGCGGCGAAGATGATGTTGCTGTTTTGAGCGATGTGGAGGAGGAGGATCCGGTTCAGATCGCTGTTAGAAGTCCGAGTTCGGAAGACATAACTCTGGAAAAGTATCGTGAGCTACTTGCTGAGCTTGATCGGGAGAGAGCTGCTCGTGAGGAAACCGAGAAATCAAAGTCGGAGTTAGAGGTTAAATTTAATCGGTTAAAAGCACTTACTCATGAGGCAATCAAGCAGCGGGATGAGTCCTCAAGGGAACGGGATGAAGCTTTGCGTGTGAAGGGCGAGGTTTTGAAAGAAAAAGAAAGAATATCTGCTGAATTGGATGAAGTAAATACGTTGAAAGAGGAGGCTGTGAAGCAGAGAGATGAGATTGTGAAGCAATTTGACGAGATAGTGAAAGCTAAGGATGGATTGCAGTCGGAGATTGAGAGCTCCAGGCATATGCTAATGAGTGGAATCGAGAAGATATCCGGCAAAGTGAGCAACTTCAAGAATTTTGCTGCTGCGGGGTTGCCTAAATCACCGAAATATGTTGGATTTCAGTCTATTGCTTATGGAGTTATTAAGAGAACCAATGAGATTGTTGAGGAGCTCGTTAGGCAGATTGACGCCACTGCTAAATCTAGGAATGAAGCAAGAGAACAGATGGATCAAAGAAATTACGAGATTGCCATTGAGGTTTCTCAGCTTGAAGCTTCAATTAGTGGATTAAAAGATGAACTGGAGAGGAAGACTTCATTGATTGAGAATTTGGAGAAGACTGTGGTGGAAAACGAAGGGAAAGTTGTAGAAATGGAGAGGGAGATGCTAGCAAAGACCCACTCAGCAGAGAAAGAAGCCCTAGAGCTGAAGGAGTTAATTCACGACTACGAAGATAAGTTGAAAAATTTGGAGTCAAAAATGGAAATGCAGAAGCCTTTGTTGTTTGATCAGTTGAATTTAGTGGCAAACATTCATGATCGGCTTTATGATGTTATTAAGATAGTTGATGCTGATAATCTGGATTCAGAGGTGTCAGAATCTTTGTTCCTCCCTCAACAAACAGACATAGAGGAGAATATACGTGCTTCTTTAGCTGGCATGGAATCAATATTTGAGTTAACTAGAATTGTTGTTGGAAAGACGAGGGATTCTTTAGAGAAGAGGAGTCTTGAAGCCAAGAATTTAAATGAAACTGTGGACCGACTGGTTAAGGAGAAAGAACAGATTGGTTCGTTACTTAGGAGTGCTTTGTCAAAAAGAATGACATTAGACCAGTCTTCCAAAAGAAATGAATTGTTTCAAGCTGCAGAGGATGGCTTGCGAGAGGCTGGAATAGATTTCAAATTTAGTAAAATTCTGAAGGATAATAAGGTTCCAGCTTCTGAAGACACAGAAGAGAATGAAATATACAATTTGGTAGGTATTCTTTGCCCTTCATCTGTTTAGATACTTTGGTTTTCTGTTTTCTGCAGTGTATCTTAATATCCACTTGAATATGCATCTTATATAGGCTGGTGCACTGGAGAATATCGTCAAGACATCTCAGCTTGAGATAATCGAGCTGCGGCATACTGTGGATGAATTAAGGTAGTCCTAAATACCTAAGCTCGCAAGACTCCATATTTGTGATAAAATGATTAAAATCTTTATTGTATCCATGTACCAACTAATTAATTACTTTATTTATATGCTGTTTTACCGTGTTTAAGGGCAGAAGTGAGTTCATTTAAGGAACATGTGGAATCTCAAGCAAAGGAACTGGGTAATAGAATGCGTAGGATAGAAGAACTTGAAGAGAAGGAGAGATTGGCGAATGAAAATGTAAGCTGCCAAAATATCAATAAAGTTAGTTTGATAATTTAGTACATATCTATATCCAAACTCATAGGGCTTCCAAGGATGTTAGGTGAATTTTGTGGGTTTTTTAGCTTGAGAAAGTTTCATGGATTCTTTTATCCCTCACTATTGAGTCAATAATGAACTTTACCTGTTGGTCATTGTAGGTTGAAGGTCTTATGATGGACATTGCTGCTGCTGAAGAAGAAATTATTAGATGGAAAGTAGCAGCAGAGCAAGAGGCTGCTGCTGGGAGAGCTGTTGAGCAAGAGTTTATTACTCAGGTAATGCTAACAATTTATACCTGCCTGTTTGCATGATGTTATGTTGGTCATTTCAAAAATACCTTCGTTCACATGGGATCATTGTGTATCTTTTGGTTTTTATTTAGTAAAAACAAAAACAGTTTCCAATTACATGGGAATAATTTTGGGAAAAAAAGGCTTTTGCTTGGCGATAAAAATTGGAGTTAAGGATCTTTCTGAACATACTTTTGGTGGAACACTAGACAAAAAATATGTGTCTCATAAGCGAGTAACTATAATGCTGACTGCTAGAGCCTGCATTTAGAGTGCACACCGTACAAAGAAATCAGGAATGCTATACCTATTATACCTTTGATTATGGCTGTTATTCAAATATAATAATTTGCTCACTTTGGAATCAGGATGTACGAATATTCTTGAACCGTATAAAATATTTTTACTTGTGCACAAAATTAGAAATATTCAATTATTTTATCATACTTGAGAAAACTAGAGTATAAATTGTAATATTCTATAATTTCTGTTGAAGTTTTTTTAGTTATCCCAATTAATCAGAATTTAGTTCTTAGGTTCCAAACATACGGAAACCAATTACGCCTGTATGTGTTTTTAGTTTTGATTACATTCTGTAGACAGGTAGCACGGAAACTGGAATGGAAAGGTTTCCGTTTTTTGGAAACGCACACCGGAAAAACCAAATATAACGTGAATCCAGGTTTCCGAGATGGAAATAGAAACAGAAACGGGGAGAGTTTCCATGCTTCCTGTAGGTTGAAACATGTGAAGCTTCTTTATTTCGTAATCGTGGCAATGTCGATGTTCTTAGTCTTAGGCTTTATCTAGAAATTAGGGCAGATCATACATAAGAAAAAAGATAGGAATTCCAATGTCCTTTGATAGTGAAAATTATCAAGCAAGTTACTATTTGAATCTCTTTGCCTGACAATCATATCCTTGTTCATGTGCACGCAGCTGTCAGCACTTAAACAGGAACTTGAAGAGGCCAAGCTAGCTATGATAGAATCAGAGAAGAAGCTGAAATTCAAGGAAGAGACAGCAGCTGCTGCCATGGCAGCCAGGGAGGCTGCGGAGAAGTCATTGAGATTGGCTGACATGAGGGCATCTAGGCTGAGGGATAAGGTAGAGGAACTGAGCCGCCAGCTTGAGGAGTTTGAAACACGAGAAGACACAAGGGGTCGCCATGGTCCTAGATATGTATGCTGGCCATGGCAGTGGCTTGGGATGGATTTTGTGGGTTCTCGCAAACCTGAAACACAACCTAGTTCAAATGAAATGGAACTTTCTGAACCCCTTTTATGATCATACGTTTTCCCCTTGTTTTTATTTTCTGTTGTGTAATTATTTGAACTCAAATTTTTACAATCAAGAAATGTTAGCATATAATACCCTTGCATTTTTGTTGTCGATTGTCCCTCTTTTGACTTACCCTACACATTTGAATAAATATTTAATTTGCAGAAATATAATGGAGTTTTCTAGCGTTATTTGATTATGTATTTAATTAACTTTTTTGCAAATCCTCTCACAAAAGATCTGGATGGAACAGAAAATCCATATGTTGACGGGCAAGCTTCAGGTATGGATTTTTTGAAGTTCTGGAGATATTCTATTGGGTTTTCCTTGGTTTTTAATGTGGGATATAGGTATTGATCATCATATATTGAATGATGTAACAAGTAAAAGGTGTCAAAGTACCAAGACTTAATTGGTCCCATTTAAGACTTCCAGCTAAGAACCTCTCTCTGACGCAGGCATGCATATTTTCTGGTATGTTCATTCATTTATTTATTGCAGCATCTTACCCTCATTTGTTTACTCAGAGTATGCAGGGTTCCATCACTCATTGTTATTGATGCATAAACCAATCATGTAACAACATGAAAAAGCACCTTCCAGCTCAGGAAATTCTATGGCACCGAGTGATGGTTAGCTGGGACGAGTCCGAGCTGTGTTTGACAACGGATAGTCTATTTCTCCTCATGTTCCTCCATCGCATTGGGAAAGTTCTAACAAATCAAACAGTATAAGCGGTTCCTGAGTACAAGCTCCATTGTTGTCACTGTCAGTCCCATATGTATCCCAGAAACACTCTTTTATCAAAGGGAAAATTGTTTGAAATGCTTTCCGTTAAATTCAATGGTTGTCCATAAACTGTTTAGGGAAAAACATTTCAGGTATTTTCCAGTTCCAGTGCGTGGTCCTTGTCCAATTACTCAAGCATTAACATGGATTAGTGTGTTGATATTATATGTTACGGCCATCAAATTTATAGTCAAGACACGTTTCTCTCCAAATAAGCAGTTGAACAGCAGGGTGCAATTTTAATGTTTCTCTATTGCAAATTTGAGGTGTTGAAACTGATTGTTGTCTTCTTTGCTTACAATTTTTTCTCTTTTGTAGAATCTTATCTTGGTTTTGTGCTTTCTTCATGATTCTAGGATTCATAACGTGCTCGGCCGTTAGCAGATGACATTAGTATCTTCACCCAAAAGTATGTTCTGTTGAACGGTGAAAGATAAGAAGGATTGTAACTTCATTTCAACATTTGATACGATCAAGTAAGTTTATACAATTATGAAAAATTGATATTGTTCTGGACAAAATGATGATGGCATGAAACTAGATGATATATCATAGAATTACCCTGCTCAAATCTAGCGCTTTAACCTGCATCATGTTTTAATTATCACCAAATAGGGAGAATTTAGATTCTAACCTTGATACCTTTTTCTGTTTGCTATTTTGGACGAAGTTCTGTTTCACTCTTTATTTTTAACAATATACCAATGGTGTCCTCTTGCTTTACTTTCCTCTCTGAATTAAGATCCTCATCAACTCAGGTCCTTTTAACGATAGAGTATCATAATATGGGAAAACTGAAAACAAATAAGTGCCATTTCATGTACTTTTGATTACTATGTTGGCTAGTATAATCCAGCCAGAGTTTTTCAACCTTGGAATATATAACAACTTAATCTGATGAGAGGATAAAAAAACCTTATTTTAATATACATTACATTTGTTTTATTGTGCTACTATGTTTTGCTCATTATATATGAAATATATACTGTTTTAGCACGAGTGAAATTATACACACTGATGTGAGAGTATACATCTTATTTAGGCAAAACAATTACTAAAAACGCTTTACAGGTACAAGAATGAGAGGTGTCTTCTTAGTGATAGTGAGACTAACGCCGGCTTTCTCTTCCATGTTCAAGTCTTCTTTTGTCATCCCCTCCGGCAATTTCCAGTCAAACCAGTACAAAAGGTTCGCAAGTGTGTTCTCTACAGTTATCGTCCCCATGTGTATCCCGGGACACATTCTTCTGCCTGCTCCAAACGGTAAGTACTCGAAATTCAGCCCTTTGTAGTCAATAGAGCTATCGGCAAATCTTTCAGGATAAAACTGCTCTGGTTCCTTCCAGTATTTTGGATCTCGTCCGATTGCCCAGACATTCACTTGGATCATCGTCCTGGGATCAATGTCGTAACCATCGATTTCACATCGAGACACAGTTTCTCTCGCGATTAATAGAGGAGCAGCGGGGTGCAGTCTGAATGTTTGTTTTATCCACCATTTTGAGATATTCAAGCTTCTCAAGGTCAGTTTCGGTTACTTTTCCTTTGTTTCCGATTCCATTTCTGACTTCATCTTGAACTTTCTGCATCACTCTTGGATTTTTATTAAGCTCCGCCATTGCCCAAGTTAGAGTAATCGCAGAAGTATCTGCACCATCTATGAACAAATTCTGGCAAAACAAAATTCATTTCAGAATGATATTTATAAACCGAAATTAAAAAAGCTTTAGTTGGTAAACTGACCATGAGAACTGCTTTGATGTTATTGCTAGTGAACTCTATTTCTCCTTTTTCGGCTTGCTCTTCCTTTATTCGCAGCAGAATATTGATCATGTCGTCATGGTCCTTTTTCCTCCCAGGTTTAAGGTGATCATCAATCACGTGTTCAAAAAATCTATCCAATTCACGAAACACTCTTTCGGCGCTTTCGTGGTGATTGGTCATTGTCACGTATGCCAGGAGGAATAGAGATGGACTGGAAAGAAATCAAAGCATTTAATCGCAGATGGAAGAAGTTGTTAATTCTGATACAGTAGATTGTTAATTCTGTCTAGCAATTCTGTTGCAAAGTTGTTACAGCTAGCTACCATTTAAACTCAGTGTACAATGTAAACAGAATTAATAAAAAATACAGAATTCTTTCTCTCTCTTTTCTCTGCTCTACTTCTCTCTCTCTAAACTCTCGTTCTCTTCTCTGTTCTTCTTCTCTTCTCATT
>CATIWQ010674771.1:0-13838 GCA_949673415.1 Euphorbia schlechtendalii
TCTTCAGCTCCTGAGCTGTGCTGTACAAATACATCAAACTCTTGTATCAGAAGCTTTTCATGACTTGAATAACAGATTTCTTCTCTCTCTATAACTAATTCTCTCTCTAGTTGGTTACCTATTCGAGATTAGCGAGCATCAGCTATGGATTAATCTTACGGTTTCTGCTATTTTACTGACATTATTTGTTTTTTTTTGTGCCAACTGTGACTTGTTTTGACAGAATTAGAGAGGCCTTATAGGCAATTTGCATTGGGTTCAAGTTTTAGGAAACCAGGTACGACCAATATTATATTTCAAAAGAATAACAAGAAGAATTTATTTGGAAAAAAGCTGATCCAGTTCAATTAGTTTAACACATTGTAGAAGTTACTTTTGGTATTATCAAGTGATTTGGTGCCCCAAAAAATCTCGAGCGATAGAGATTGAGTACGATTTAACAACTTACGGTTGCTGAAAATTTTACCAAGAGCATGCTCACACGCTATGGTGATTCTTAGTACCTTCAAATGTTTCAAATGAAATATGGGATCTATATCCATATGTGTAGCAGACATAATATTATCTTCTATTTCCTCCACAGAATATCCACGCTGAAAGATTTTCAGAACTTGCAAAGACGACAAACAATATACTAATTCCAAGTCTTTATTTGGTTTAACGATTTTTAAATGTCATAATCATCATAAAATTGACTTAGAAAGTCGTCAATTGAAAGTGACTGTATTTTTTCTTTTTATATTAGAATAATAGGGAGTATAACACTTAAACGATATTGTAAAATTCTGATTTTATTCTTTAGTATAATTTTATTTGAATGTTGATTCTTGTGTTCAATTGCTAACATTTTATTGATTTAACTTTTATATTTATTTTGCCAATTGATCTAAAAGAATTCTTATAAAAATAATACTCTAAAAGAATAAATTACCGAAAACTAGCCGTAATAAATTGCTTAACCATTTTAAAAAAAGGGGGGGGGGGGAGGGGGAGGGGGGAGCAAGTGCTGAAGAACAAACATGTTTTAAACTTGATAAAAATTACAAACTATAGGCATCCAAAAATTAAATCAACCCTCTATAGCTCTAAAACAAAGTGAGAAATTATGTTTAGTAACATCATCTTCCCATTTAACATCATTCCACCAGTCTTCCTCTCCCTCAATTATCACTTCATTGTTTGTTGCACTATCGGAATTCAGTGGAAGCTTTTTAAGTGAATAACAATCTTTTACTTCCATTTTCTGTAGGCATCGAAATGGCAAAGCTTTCCAATATATGCTCTTCAGTTCTGGCAAACTTTCTAACACTAGAGTTTCGAGTTTCCCAAACGGCTCTAATTCTTCACCATTTCGAGACATTTCACCCATTCGTTTGTTGCTAATTATCTCTTCCATCTCGTCACAATATTTTATGGTAAATATTTTGAGATTCGGAACTAGAATAACCCATGCCAACTCCCGCAGGCTTGAACATTTTTCTATCGTTATTTCTTGAAGCTTTTCAAAGCTTCTCTCCCTTGCTAAATCAAAAGATCGCGGAAAGCCGTTAAGCTCTTGCAAATCCTCAACTTGATGAACCTTGAAAGTAAGTAGATTCTTCATAGTGATACTTAGTACTTTCAAATGTTTTAAATCCGAAACATTTTCAAAACTAGTGAAGGAAACAAGCTGGATATCACTTGCTTAGGAATCACTCAAAGTTGTTCGCAATGCTCCAAATTCAACCACTTCAACTTAACCAACATTTGTAGCTCAACTGGTGTCCGGTCTTTCCATGTTTTTGACATGTTTAGATACTCTAAGTGAACCAATTTCCCAATCTCTCTTGGTATTTCTTCCACCCCGCTATTCAACAAATCTAGAGCCGTTAAAAAATTGAAGAAGTAGGAGGATTGTGTGGAACTCCACTGTGGATATCCGTCTTGGAGAATGATGAAGGGATTATGTTTGTGTAAGAAGTTGAGGATATTGTTTGAAAGAGAAGCAGCGTTATTAAAGGAGTTTCTCCTTGGTAAAACCCATCCTAATTTAATGTTTTCTGGTGCAGTTACAAAAGGAAGACTCTTGCACATTACAGGCCTCCTTTCTACTTGTAAAGCAAAATCGTGAATCAAGTCCAGCAATTTGACATTATTGACTTCTTCTTCTTTTTCTTTTAACAAAGAGGCTCCAATCAGTGCATCCAACGTATAATATCCTAACTCTAAAACATCTGCCTCGATACTGAAATGGAAAAAAACTTGTTGACAAATCAAGAAATCAATCAACTCATTCTAAGCAAATGGTGAATTCCTCAGAACGGGTTGTCAATATCACCTTGAACTTGTTTTCTGCCGATTGGGTAAGCTTGAGTTGGCTAAGTTCGAGTCGTGGTTTATCTGTTTCATAGGACGGCTAACTAAAATCATTATGATGTGGTCCTGGACAAGGAATCCCGAGTTCTATAAGGTCGAACGATTCTCCCAAATCATCTAAAAGGAGGGCAAACTTCTTTTTCGACATCACACTACGAATGGCTTCAGCTCTCTGTTCGAAACTCTTGTCCAGCCATTCCACATCGAAATCGCCAATTCTCTTCCAGATATCATCCTGGATCTTCTCGCAGGACAAATTCATGCGACACGGTTACCCAAATTACAATATTGAAATCATTAGCCTCTTGTAGATTTGTTTGAGAAGAGAGGTTTTACCAACCCCCTGAATCATCCAAGTTTGTTCATCGACCAGCCATTTCCACACCTCTTCTATCTTCGAATCCAATACTACTTTTGACATCTCTGAATTTATCAAGGAAAAGAGACACATAATGTTGGATGTGTATCAACCACTATTCTAATATACTAATATATTGACTACCTAACCTATTATTTTCTTATAAATTATCTCTAGTCCGCTAAAATTTTTTGGCTAATGCAAAAAAATTTTATTATAACATATCACCTAATATACTTCTGTCTCTTATGATGGCCGTCAGTTTTTGAAAAGTTGGCATTTCCTGATTTTTTAGTCAACAGAAGTTCTCTTGTAATTTTACCGCAGAATTATAAAAAATATCACATATAACAAATAATCTTACATAAGCTATGAGAATTATCTTAAGCCATATTTTCACCACTAGCAATTTTTGTGGGGAGTTTAGATTTCACATATATAGATGCAATCTTGTGCGCGGGAATTTTTTTTTTTTTTTAGTCTTCACAAAATATCCTACTATTGAGGCACATAAAATTGCATCTAAAACAAAGCTCTTAAATTGCCACTAAAAGTCTAAAACAAAGCTTTAGTGGCGATTAATTTGAACCTCCACAAGTTCTAGATACTGTGGGAACCTCCACAAACTTTAGTCTAAAACAAAGCTTTAGTTCCACAATAATATTTCAAACTAGCTAATCAACTTCCACTAGTTTAAAACATGGTAAGAATTTATTTCTGGTAATGTCATCTTCCCATTCAATATTAATCCACCAGCTTTCCTCTGCTTCAATTGTGACTTCATTTTCCTTTCCACTTTCAGAATTTAGTGGAAGTTTTCTGAGTAAGCAACAATCTATTACCTTAATTATCTCCAGGCTTTCAAATGGCAAAGCTTTCCAGTAAATGCTTTTCAATTCCGGCAAACTCTCCAACACAAGAACTTCGAGTTTCCCAAATGGCTTGAAGCCTTCTCCGGCGTCTGATATTTCGTCCATTTGTCTGATGCTGCATATCTCTTCAATTTCTTCACAATTTTTTGCCATGAGAATTTTGAGATTTGGAACTAGAATAACCCATGTCAACTCCCGCAAACTTGAACATTTTTCGAAAGTTATTTCTTGGAGTTGTTCGAAACTTCTCTCGTTTAAGAACTCTAAAGAAGGTGGGATGCCATTGAGCTCTTTCAATTCCTCAACCTGATGGACTTCCAATTTAAGAAGATTCTTCATGGTTGCTACCTGTGAAATATCAAGTGATTTTGTGCCCCAAAAAATGTCAAGCGACAAAGATTGAGTACGATTTAACAATATACGATTGCTGAAAAGTTTGCGAAGAGCATGGGCACAAGTTATGGTGATGCTAAGTACTTTCAAATTTACCAAATGGAATATGGGATCTATATCCATATGTGTAGCAGACATAATATTGTCTTCTATTTCCTCCACAGAAAATCCACAGCGAAATATTTTCAGAACTTCTAAAGACGACAAACTAAATACCAGTTCCTTGGGAATCACACGAAGTTGTTCATTGTACTCCAGATTCAAACACTTCAACTTAACCAACATTTTCATCTCAATAGGCAAGTATTCTATCCAAGTATGCGACAGATTCAAATACTCTAACGAAACCAATTCTGCAATCTCCCGTGGTATCTTCTCTACCCCACTATTTGACAAATCTAGAATAGTTAAATATATGTATATCAAATCAGATTGATTTAGAAAGAAACTGGATCTCATTTCCCCACTGAAATTTTCTATATCAAGGAAGGTATAACTTTTGAGCACAATGAAAGGATTGCGCTTGAGTAAAAAGGCTAAAACATTGTGAGAAAACGACATACCCCGGATCAAATTTTTCATTGGTATAACCCAGCCTGCAATTTCCTTTTTAAAAAGTACTTCCATGTCCCTTGCAGGTTTAGGAATTCTAGAAACATTTAAAGCAGCATCACGAATCAAATCTAACAACTTGACATACTTCTTTTCTTCTTCTTCTAACATACATGTCCAAGTTAAGGCATCTATCGTCTCGTATCCTAAATACAGAACATCTTCCACAGAATCAATAAACAAACGTTCACAAATCCAAAAATCGACTAACTCGGTCTTGAGGACTGTGAAATCTTCCGGAAACAAGCTGTAGTATATCAAACAAGACTTAAGTCGGCTATCCAAACTATCCAAACAGAATTGTAATAACACATCCACGTAGTCTTCCCTGCCTTCTTCATACTCATTTTCGCCTCTAATCGACTTGATTGAAGTTTCCCACTCTTCATGTGTTGCCCTCTTAGCCATGGCACGACCAACAGTACGTAGCAACATGGGCAGACCTCTACATGATCTTGCAATGAACTAAGCCATCTCCAAAATTTTCGGATCGCAAAGTTTATGTTCTCCAACCATCGTCTTGAACAACCCCCAAGCATATTCCCACTCTAGACACTTGATTGGTACTACTGCCTGAGCATCCATGTCAGTGCATACTTGGTGAGAACGCGTTGTAAATATCACTTTCCACTTGTCTTCAAGTCCATGATCTGGACCAAGAACCCCAAGATTTTCAAGATCGAGCCGGTCTGCCAAATCATCTAAAAGAAGAACAAACTTTATTTTGGACATCACAAGTCGAATGGATTCGGCTTTCTGTTGAAAACTCTTGTCCACCCATTTAACATCAAATACGCCAATTCTTTTCCAGATGTCATCCTGAACCTTCTCGGATGACATATTTTGAGAAACGGTTACCCAAATAACAGCATCAAAATCATGGGAAGAAATCTTGAGCCTCTTGTAGATTTGTTTGAGAAGAGTGGTTTTGCCAACTCCGCCAACCCCGTAAATGCCGATCATCGTCACATCTTCATCCATAACCCATCTCCACACCTCCTCAATCTTGGACTGAGACATTTCGGAATGTGATGTTTGATTTGTTTCTACAAAATTGCAGAGTAAATAAGAGACTAGTATTTAACTATAAGATCAGCAGTTCTAGTGCTGTGTTTAGGAGTTATACTATTGTGATTTTTTTTATTGCAAATGGCAGGCAATTAATTCTCAATTTACGGCTATCACACGGCACATCTGAATAATAGCTTAAAATATTGCAGGAATCTAACATTCTTCTATTATTGAAGCCCATAAAGTAAGATGAGTATACATATTTAAAAATGGGATGGTAATTAATGATGACATGTAGAACAGAATAAAGAGATTTTGATAAGTGGGAAATCAAGTTTGATTATAAAACCATGGGTACAATTAATGTGCATTAATTTATATATAATTAACTTTAAGATCAGCAGTTCTAGTGCTGTGTTTAGGAGTTTTACTAATATGATTTGTTTATTGCAATTGGCAGGCAATTAATTCTCAACCAACCATATATTGGCCCCTTTGGCTATCACATGGCACATCTGAATAATAACTTAAAATATTACAGGAATTAATTTTTCCGGCAAATGTAACACTCTATTATTGAAGTCCAAAAGCAAGATAAGTATGCCTATTAAAAAAAAGGCGTGTGAATACAGATGTGAGGATAGTTTTAAAAGATGACATGTGGAATAGAAAAAAAGAATTTGATTAGTGGGAAAACAAGTTTGATTATAAATCATGGTAAAATTAGTGTGCATCGAGGGAGTTTTCGTTATTGAGCTTCAAGTTTGCAAAACGAAGATTAGAGTGGGTTAGAAAAATAATGTCTAAAATACTCCAGATTAGACCTGTTCGCGGGCTGGGCTACCTGCCCTGCCCGAGCCCGTTTTCATGGGTCGGGTTTGGACCCGCATTTTAAAACATGAACTAATTAAACTAGTAATATAAATTCAATCAATAAACAATTTATATTTCTATAAACCGAAATAAATGGTTAAATTCAACAAATCAAACCACATTCAAGAATCAGTACACACTACCAAGTTTGCTTTCTAGATATCATCTAATGTTAATTTCAAAATATAATATAAGAATCAAATGTAACCATCCAAGGAAACTTAAGAGCATCATCCCATAAATTAATAAATCACATAAATTAAAAGTATTGGTCCAAAAACAAATTGACAAATCATTGTATCTAAACTAAAATACATTAATTTATATATGATTTTAATTCGGTTCGGTTCTCGGTTTATTCGGTTTTTTTTCCAAAAACCAAGAACCGAACCGAAAACCAAATTATACACATATATGGACCAAGAACCGAACCAAATTAGTTCGGTTCGGTCCGATTCGCCGGTTCGGTTCAGTTTTTTTTTGTTTTTTGCTCTCCCCTAGCATGGGATTGATTCTCAATCAACCAAATATTGGCTATCACATGGCACATCTGAATAATAGCTTAAAATATTGCAGGAATCTAACATTCTTCTATTATTGAAGCCCATGAAGTAAGATGAGTATGCCTATTTAAAAAGGGGATGCTAATGTGGGAAAAAAATCTATCCCATGTGGATTCAATATCCCCTATTCAAAGTTTGATATGTGTTGGACACAAAGGAAAGAGAAATCCACTAACAAGAAAGAGAAAATTAGAATGAATAAAAAAATTTAAAAAATTTATACATGTCAAACTTTGAATGAAAAACATTGAAAGGGACACACAAATAAGTACAGCATAACGTGGAACAGAAAAATAAAGATTTTAATCGGTGGGAAATCAAGTTTGATTATAAAACCATGGTTACAGTTAATGTGCATTAAATTTATATATAATTAAGGGCAACTTACGAAAATGAAAAAATAGTTTGAATTTCAGCCAACCTTCTGTAATTTTCAAATAATACGTTCCAAATTAGAAATTATCTTTCCTTTGCTTTTTTCAATTGTTTACATATTATTTTTGTATATCATTATTTTGTATTTTCTTAACTTATTTTACAATTATACCATTTATCTTTTTTACTTGCTACATTAGATTTATTTGTTTATCTCATTTTTATTATCCAAGCATCATACATTATGATATACTTTTTCGATTTTTTTTCCAACTGTATCGCTACCTGGTAAGAATCTTATATTTCATTGAAAGTGTGATAAATTAACCAAGTTTATGTTTGTATTAGGTTTTTACTATATTTCAAATATATACTAACATTCTATCATATGCATTCAAAAACTTTTTTTGCCAACTCTTCGCTACCTGGTAGAAATCTTATATTTCATTGAAAGTGTGATTAATCAACCAAGTTTATGTTTGTACCAGGTTTTTACTGTATTTCAAATATACCATATGCATTCAAAAAAATTTTTTCAACTCTTCGCTACTTTGTAAAAATCTTATATTTCATTGAAAGCGTGTTTAATCAACCAATTATATTTGTATCAGGTTTCTATTATATTTCATATATATAATAGCATTTTACTAGATACATTCAAAAATTTTTTTTCCAATTGTTCAATATCTGGTAGGCACTTGATAGATACCTGGTAGGTTTCTTATATTTTATTGAAAGTGTACTCAATACACCAAGTTTATTTTTCTACTTGATTTTTACTACATTTCATATATATACCACCATTCTACCAGATACTTTTGAATTATAACAAAATTCAAACATAATACCTGTTCGCTGCCGAAATGAACCTAGCAAGTGCACTAGATCGTGTTAGTAGTACGGGACAAGACCAAGTGTCATTCTCACGAGGAGCATGGAAATTAGTTAATTTTGGGGGGTTTCAATATTAAAGGTGATTTGAGGGAAACAATTAAAATAAAGGTTGTTGTGAAATAAAAGAAGACAAGCAAGATTGCTACAAAAGGCAGAGACAGAATGTAAGGTTGCTGTAAATATCAATACTGAAGACACAAGCTTTACCAGACATTAAGCGGTGCTCATGGTGTTTTCTTTCCTTTATCCCAACATGTTTAAGTGCATAGACCTAAAATATATTACTTGCTTTTCATGTAGCTAAGTGCGGCATATCATCCTGCCACTTAGCACTTTAAGGTTTTCACTCTGGGAGTTATCCACTTACAGACTAGACCTTAAGCATTTAGTTCAAGTAAGAATCTGGAATAAATTACAGAACATTTAGCAAAAGTTTAGTATTCTCTCGGTGCGTGTACACTTAGGTAATTATTAAGAGGCCTAAGGTTGCTAGTCAAAAAATTTCGGTTCCTAGCTTCCTAATCCAACACAGGCTAGCTAGACCTATGAAACATTTAAAATACTAATAATCAGTCTAATAAAATATTCATGTTAATTTAAAAGATATTCTACATCACAAGACCAGCCGTCGACAGAGCCTAGCTAGCTTGCTGGGAAATTTTATATAATATACATAAAATAAAGTAAATATATAATAAATAATATATATAAAATAAATAAAAGCATAAGAACAAAGTAGAGAGAATGTGAGCCAATCAAGGTTGCTTTACAAAGCAAAATGAGTCTCCTTATGTACTACTTAGAAGAACCTTAAGCAAGTTGTCAAGTTGTTCACAATATAAATATTACAAAATATTTAGGATCATTAAATTACTTCTTGATGGCCAAGTAAAAGCAAATTGTAGCACGCCTAAGATCTGGTTTTCCCTCCAAAAAAACTTTCCCTCCAAGAAATGCTCCAACAATGGTCCAATCATAGCTAGACGCCTCAACAACCTTGCTGAGCACTCTTTTCACACCCAAAACTAAAAATCTTCAGCAAGCTTGTTAGAATTTCCAGCAACCTACAAAACAGATTTAAATGCTCATAATTTCTATAATTTAACTTCAAATTAAATAATTCCAAAGCCAATATACTTATATTTTCATGGTGTTTTTTCTACTTATCAATACCAACGTCCTACTAGGTATCAAATAGCAAAAAAAAATTTTAAAAAAATATATCACAATGGATGACGTTTTGAAGATAAAAATAAGATGAACAAAAAACTTTAAAGTGGTATGTTAAAAAAACTGAATGTTTTGAGAGATAATAGTAAAATAAGATGAGAAAATTAAAAAAAAAATAAACATAATCGCATGATGATATATCTATGAAGGAGAAAATAAGAAACATATATATATGATTGAAAAGTTTAAAAAGAACACTAAGTAAACATGTAAAAGAAGTGTTAAGATGTAAATAAAATTCTTAAATCCTACATTTTTAACATATTTGCTGTTAACATGTTATTACAATAATTAATTATATTCAATTATTTAAATGAAACTAAAAAAGTAAACGATGTGTTAATCTCATTTTCTATATTTGAACCAAAAAGTGTGATAATTTTCGGATCGCAAAATTTATCTTCAATATTTGTACCCAATCATGATCTTGAACAATTCCCAAGTCCAGACACTTGATAGTTACTACTGCTTGAGCATCCATGTCCCTGCATATTTAGTGAGAACGCGTTGTAATTATCACTTTTTGCACTTGTTTTCTAGTCCATGATCTGGGCCAAGAACCCCGAGTTTTTCAAGGTCGAGTCGCTTTGCCAAATCATCTAAAAGAAGAACAAACTTCTTTTTGGACATCACAAGTCGAATGGCTTCGGCTTTCTGTTGAAAACTCTTGTCCACCCAATTAGGTTTGTTCGGAAAGGTCTATTTTAAAAGAATTCAATTTAATTGAATTCATTTTGTCAAATTCTCTTATTTGGAATTAAATAAATATTGATCGAATTCAAATCATGCAACATTTAAATTCTTGTGAATGCAAGGAATAGAAATTCTGCAAAAAATTACGAATTTCAAAGGAATTCATCTAAGTTATGCTTTTGAATATTAATTTCATAATTTTACCTTCTTATATGCTTTTAGTTGAATGCTTTAAAATATTTATATAAATTATTTTAGAAAAATGTTAATATGTTAGTTAACAATCGGTTGAATTCTTTAATATATATGAAGTTTTCAAACAAAAAAATTTGTTTGAGAAATCAATTCAAATGAATTCTTTTATTACAATTTTTTTATTTTCTTATGCGACTTATTTCCAAAACCCACTCCAAATACGTCAAATTCTTTTCCAGACATTATCCTGAACTTCTCGGATGGCAAACTTTGGGAAACAGTTACACAAATCAGGGTATCAAAAGCAAGTAAAGAAATTGATTGCCTATTGTAGATTTGTTTGAGAAGTGTGTTTATACCAACCCCATGAATGCCAATCATCCAAGATTGTTCATCGATCAGCCATCTCTACACCTCTTCTATCTTCGAATCCAATACCACTGTTGACATCTCTGAATTGCAAAGGAAGTAGACAGAGAATTTTGGATGTGTATAAACTATCTACTGCAAAGATGGAATATTGCTGTTTATTTAAAAAAAGGGGAATGGAATATTGCCAGTTGGTGCTCACTAAGTTTTTTTATTCCAGAACATGTTTTAAATAAAAATAGCTTTATTTGGATTCGAACCTGAGGCACTAGCAACTAAGCCTATAACCTTTAACCAACTAACCTACACCAAGTTTGACTCACTCCTAATTCCCAAACATAGTTCCTCCTTGGAGACTTGATTGGAAATATGTTTAGGAATCAGAACGGGGTTTTATGCATTTACAAGGCAATAATTTATCAAGAGCTCATATTTTTATGTTTCAAACATTATTTATAGACAACAATATTTCAAAAGAGTTAAGCCACTTCCACAAGTTTAACACATTGTAAGAATATCAATCCAACAGCTTTCCTCTGCTTCAATCGTGACTTCATTTTTCTAATCTCTTTCAGAATTTAGTGGAAGCCTTCTACGTAAGCAACAGTCTATTACTTTAATTCTCTCCAGGCTTTCGAATGGCAAAGCTTTCTATTAGTATGCTTTTCAGTTCTGGCAAACTCTCCAACACAAGAAGTTCGAGTTTCGCAAATGGCCCAAAACCCTTTTCTACTGTTATTTTTCCTTTTTTATGCCATTCAGATATGGTATGATTTAATCACATCTTTTTGTTGTTAAAAAGAAGGAATCCTTTACTTGAACAAATAAGTACAAAAGTTTTCTTAACTTCTTTTAATGATATTGGTGACTTCATTTTTAAACTTGATAAAAAATACAAACAATATGCTTCCAAAAAATTAATCAACTGTCCACGGCTCTAAAAAAAAGTAAGAAATTATCTTTAGTAACTTCAATAACCCATGAACCTCCAAAGTAAGTAGATTCTCCATAGTAGCGATAGGTGAAATATCAAGTGATTGCGAGCCCCAAAAGACCTCGAGTGATAGAGATTTGCTAAAAAATTTACAAAGCGCATCGACGCTAGTTATAGTTATACTTATTACTTTCAAATGTTTTAGACCAAATATAGGATTTATATCCATATTTGTAGCCGACATCATATTAATTTCTATTTCCTCCACAGAAAATCCGCACAGAAACATTTTCAAAACTTGTAAAGAAAACAAGATGGATACCATTTGCTTAGGAATCACTCTAAGCTGTTCGCAATGCTAAAATTTCAATCACTTCAACTTAGCCAGCATTTGCAGCTGAACTGGTAACTGGTCTATCGAAGTATTTGACATATTAAGATACTCTAACAAAACCAATTTGCCAATCTCCCTTGATATTTCTTCCACCCCGCTATCCGGGTGTCTACTTGTAAAGCAAAATCGCGAATCAAATCCAGCAATTTGACGTATTTGACTTCTTCTTCTTCTTCTTTTTCTTCTTCTAACAAACAGGCTCCAATTAGTGCATCTAAGGTCTTATATCCCAACCCTAAAACATCTGCCTTGATATTGAGATGGCTAAAAAGTTGTTGACAAATCCATTAATCAATCAACTCATTCTTAGAAATAGTGAAGTCCTCTGGAAACAGGACTTCCCCTCCCTATCGAAACTATCGTAACAAAATTTTAGAAGTTAAAATGTTAAAAGAAAGAATTTGGATCAGATTTTTAGATCATCACTTCCAAAATAAAAGCACAAATCAAGGGAAAATCAACAATTATTGTAATTTATTTACCTTTCCCTTTGTAAAGCATTTTCACACTCACTGTATGCCTATAAAAGGCACTGTAAACTCAGCAATATTTATCAATCAAAATCATATAACATTTCTCAAATATTAGTTTATTTAGTAGATTCAACATGGCTCAGAGCGGGTCATGGTTCTTTGACCATAATTTGCAATCTCATCATGCCGGCTTACCGAAAAGGAGGCCAGCCACCATGTCCGGAGATGAAAGCGATTTATCCATCTCCGGAAAAACCTAGAAGCCTTCAGCTACCAAGTTCGGAGATAGCAACTCAAAAAGGCAGTTCGAGGGTGGCGATGACAACCTGTCAATACAAATCTCAAACTTGTTAAAATCAAGCCTTAATCATCAAAGTTCAAGGCAAACACTCTCAGAAAGTCTCAATATCAGTATCAAACTCAATAATCACAATTACTCGTTATGGGCTAGAATGATTAAAGTAGTAATCGGAGGCAGAACGAAGGCTCTTTTGAGCCACTTAACTGGAATTCCAGTTCCACCAAAACCTTGAGAAGAAGCCTATGAGCGATGGGAGCAGAACGACTTGATTGTTTTCTCATGGCTCATTCTAAACATCAAGCCTCAGTTAGCCAGCAATCTGATAGAATTTCCTACTGCCAGGGCACTTTGGACCACTCTAATCACAACATGCAGTAGCAGTAGAGATAAATTACAAAATTTCGATCTTCATTCGAAAGTGAATGGAATGAAATAAAATGGACAGGCACTGGAGGGATTTCGGATTACCTTGCAAGGAGTGTGGGATGAAATAGACCAAAGAGAGCCAAATCCGATTACCTCAGAAGAAGATATAGCGACAAAGAATAAAATACACCAAGAACAAAAGTTATTCAAGTTCTTAAACACTATAGATCAAGAGCATCACCAAATAAAAAGAGAAATTCTGAGACAGGATCTGTTACCATCACCTGAAGAAGCATATACCACTTGTGAGCGGGCGACACGGAGCGGTGGGCTGAGAGCGCGCGGAGTTCATAGGCGCGGTCCATCGGGGTGTTTTGAAAAAAAAGAAGGAAGAAAAGCACCGGGTCTGGGACCCGGGAAAAAAAGGTTAAAAAGAGAAAAAGATGAAAACTTTTAAGATCGGTTCGAACCCGAATCCGCCGTCTCTCAGTGTGGAGTCGCCACCTGGATTAGCTCTTTCCAGGAATTAGAGTCCTGTGAGGCTTAACGTCCGGGGGACGGCCCACCAAGACACAGA
>CATIWQ010674773.1:0-18288 GCA_949673415.1 Euphorbia schlechtendalii
CGTTAACCCAAGCCCAGTCCAAGCCCGTATTTTAGAACTTCGGGCTCGGGCCGGGCTAACATGGTCATTTCCAAGCCCATGAATATTTTATTTGTTATTAATTTTTTTATTAAATTAATAGAAAAAATATAAAAAAAGTTAAAATATGTTTAAATTTTAAATATAATTGCATTGTTTACATAAAATCTTTAATATTTAGTAACATTTATTGTAACTAAGTATAAAAATTTAATAGGATAAAATATAAAATCTTAAAATAATAATAAATTTAATGTATAAATATATAATAAATATATAAAATTATTCGTCGGGCCGGACTCGGGTATTTATATAAAAACTAAGCCTGGCCCATAAATCTTCGGGCTTTGACGGGCACGGGCACGGGCTCGGGCCGGGCTTTTTAAAAAAATGCGTGTCCAAACCCGGCCCATAGAAGCGGGCTCGGGCCGGGCCGGGCGGGAAGCCCGGCCTGCGAACAAGTCTAGCCGTGACTACTTTTTCATCCTCTTATAACCCCTTGAAATATCCTCTCATTTTAATTAACTATACGTAATTACTTCTTCCATTCCAAAATAAATGTACGTCGTTTTAAGATTTTAGAAAATTTTTAAAATAACTGGTATTTTAAGATTTCAATGCACTTTTTTAAAATTGTATCCATTTTATCCTTATTTAATGCACATTAGAAATGAAAAAAGAAATAAAGTATCCAATTAACTTTCAAATTAACAAAAATCATGGAGGTAAATAAGTATTTTTATTGCTTTAATTAATGTTATCTTGGTATTGACAAACAATCTAAAAGCGACAATTATTTTGAAATGAAGGGAGTATAAATTTATAAAGTTATTTCAATTTAGGTGAATAATATGTACAAGGAAAGTGCATTTATAATTCAATTTAACTCAACCTTAAATAAATATAATTTATACTCAAATAAGTCAGTTTAGTTTTAGGTGAGTATAGCTACATGGAAAATGCATCTATCATTGTCAACATTGGGTATGGTTCATACTGGATAAGGACTAAAAAGAAAATTGTAAATTCAATTTTTTGTAATGAACCGCTAATCCATTACGTAAGTTTAGAATAGAAGAAAAGGGCATAGTGAGTTTTTATTTTCTTAGACTACAAATTGGTTCTATTCAATAGGCAGTTATAATTTTACATTAAAATCATTTCAATTCAGCTCACTTAACTTTAATTCAATTGAGTCTATTTCACTTCATTTTATTTCGGTTAGCTTTTAGACTTCGAAAAAAACAAGACCTTGGTGATTTTTGTAATAAAGGCAGGGGTAGTTATGGAACAACGAGAAACTTAGAGGAAAGGAGCGAAATGAATTGGGTTTTACTTGAATTTGAAGTTGTGGTAATGAATAATAATGAGTATAAAATAAAAATAGAAGAAGATTTGCTTTATTTATTTTGATTTGGTTTGTCTATAGAATTGGAGGGAAGAGTGGGGCAAAACTGGTTGTACGGATTGGACAAAATTTGATAAATTCAACTTCACTTCTCATTGCACATGCATATCCATAATAACCTCTTTCTTTTCACTGTGGGCGAATCTTTTTTATGTTTTGGGAGTTTTAATTTGCTGTAAGACAATTTTGAATTCTATAACAGTTTTTTCTAAAAGATCGGTCAAACAATGCACTTCAGTTTCCCTACTTTAATATAGACCTTTCAGACGTGCTTGAAGTGGTTAACGTTGGTTAATAAGTATAACCGTATTGAGAGTAATGGAATAGTAATTAAACTATTAAGTAAAAAAATTAAATGTTCTGTGAACTCTTGTAATTTTTGTAATGATCATCAGATAAATGTTTTCAGCACAAAGAGATTATATTTTTTTGATAAAAACGTATGTAACTGAGATTACATTAACAGAAAGAATATTCTCAACTTCAACCATGTGTTAACTTGAACATGTAATCATTAGGATCACAAGTTCTATCTCAACAACTCTACGAAGACATTAGTCACATATATGATCTTTTTATCGTAATAATATCTAACACTCCGAATGCAAAGATATTGTAGTTCACAGCTACTACAAATCCCACTTTCAATTTTATTAATAGTTGTACTCATCTGATGTTTATGAACTCTGTTCAAAATAGTCGATTTGCCTATAAATGGGTCAATCGGATCTAAGTATCCAATTTAATTTAAGTGCTTGGACTCCTTTGTAATTTTCCATTTTTAATCTCTCTAATATTGAGTTTACGGAATTAAAAAAATTGATGGGCGAAACACACGCGCCTAATAATATTTTACCATGTTTCCTTGTGAAAATGCTCCCAAATAAAATTATTCTCCTCTCATACTAATAATTGTATTTGGATGTCCAAATTTTATTAGTACATCTCAGGATCCTTTTCTACGGCCTTTTTTCGTCATCATGCTCCTAATACAATAAATTTTAGTCACAATCTTAATTCTCTTTGGTCGGCAACATGTCTATCAAAGATCAAGTTTTTCTTATGATTGGTGCATTGTGAAAGTCTACCGACCCGATTGATCTTGGCAAACAGAAATATATATCCCTTTAGATCATATAACCTGTCCACTTGTGATCATGATGAGTCTATTAATAATGCTTTAATTCATTGTAATGGTAGCTTATATGTTTGGAGATCGTTATTCTCATGGTTGAATATGCCATTTTATTTTACCTTTGGGTGTCCCGGAATTTCTTTTGCCAATGGATTAGTCTCTTTAGGGGCAAATTTCAGGAGATCTATGACACTACTTTTTGAATGATCCTTGCTTGGGAGATTTGGAAGCGTAGTATCCTTATTGTTTTTCAATGGCATTTGACCACGGATCAAGATATTCTTTATAAGAGTTTCCATTTATCTTAGTTTATAGCAAAATGCTATTTTCCGCAATTTAATTTTTGTATTTCGGACATCATTGTAAACCCCTTTATCGTACTCTTGTAACTTGATCTTAACTCGAGGTATGTTTCTATTATATTTTCGGGTTTGTAGTTTTGAGAGTCACAAGAAATGCGAACCTTATGGTATGTCTTGTTACTTCTCGACTTCAATCCCATCATTTTCATTAAAATATTGGTGGAAGTTTCATGTTTCCCCTTTACATTTACTTGCTCCTAGAGTTAAAAACCTCGCAAGTCATCGCTATGAGTTGTGGAACTCAATTGAATTTTGATACATTGTGAATCAACCTTGACTTGTCATGCAATTTCAAAGTTCTTATTTTCGGGCATGGAAAATGTATAAATATGATCCGTTCCATTTCGATTTCCGTCAAACTCATACAATGTTAGTATGCTACACAAAAATAAATTAATACAATAACTTGGTAAACTATCACTAGGTGCATGAATGTCTTTTGGCCTGACATCCAACCGATAGAGGTCACCTCAATGCATAGATAGATTAAGTCAAAATCTCAATAAGGTGATAAGGTCAAACAGTTAGGTTACCAGCTTAAGGAAACCGCCTCGAACCGTTTGCATCACCTTAGTGAATAAAATCCAATTTAGATTCCATCTTTCTCTGCAAGAAAGACAATTAATCCTAATCAGAACAATCATGATCAAACTATATCATATTTAGGAGATATCGATCTAATGAGGATTAGAAACCTATTTAGGATACAACTCCCTCTCTTAACTAATTTAGAAGTCTTCAAACGCCTATATAAAGGTCCCCTTGCAACATTCAAGGTAAGTTATTCTAAACACTCAAACTCTCTGCCTACTCTTTTAAGACCCAATTCTTTTCAATTTTTGATACTTAAATTAAATTAAACTTAGCTAAACTTAACTGAACTTAACTTAATGAACCTGAACTGAACTTAATTGAACATAATAATAATACATTAATTATTAAAATAATAACAAAAAATAATAAATATTAAAAAAAAAATAATAATAATAATTAAATATTGTAATATTACTAATTACATGTATAAAATAATAAATATTTTTTTAACATCGATAATAAAAATTTGTTACATTTCGTAAAATAATTTAATTAAAATTTTGTTATTCAAATAATAAAAATTGTTACAATTACACGTGAATAAACAATAGTTATTAATTTATCATGTGATTTAGATTATTATTATCATTTATTATCAGATTACGAAAAAGTAATAATCTTTTTAATTAATAAATATTTTTGTATTTTTATTTTATATCATATTAAGTAATAATATTTTTAATTAATAAACATTCTTGTGTTTTATTTTATATCATATTTTCTAATTAACTAATACTACGGTTATAATTAAAAATATTATTATATTATAATGAGATTGATAACATTATCATCTTAATAGTAATTATAAGTAATTCTTACTATATTTATATTAATGTTAACGACATTGTTTAATGATTACTTTTCTACATGATATTTTTATTTTCATTGTTATTGATTATAATTATTGATTTTCATTAAAGGATTGATTAGAATAATTTTCTATTAAAATTAGAATAAGTGGATTGAGCTAAACTGAACTTAATTGAACTGAACTAAATTTAATGGAACTTAACTTAACTTAACATAACTGAACCAAACCAAATTAAAGGTGAAGAGAACATGACCTAAATCCGCCGCTAACTTAAGCATCGGAGAGGTTTCGTTAGTCACACGGCTAGTCTTTCATAGCAAACCTCTATATTTTGCAAGAAACCTTCGACCACATTAGCGATTGAGGAGCTTGAAGAGTGAGTATTAGTTTGAAAATTAGAGCATGTACACTTTTGTTGACTAATCTTTCACAACATTCACAACTGATCCAATTATTTAGCAATATCCTATCATTCTAATATCAAAAGTAGTTTATACAGTTCAATGAAATTATTTTATGCTCTTAACTGGAATTATTTGAGTGGTTAAGTGATTTTGATTTAACAACTTATTATGAGGGTGCAATCAACCGATAAAAAAAAATGAACTAGCTTTCATCAATTGTTTTAGTACATAGTAATTAATTTGAATGATTTTGAATATCCCATTTGAAAGTAGTTGGTTTTACCAAAAGTATGTAGTTGTATAAGGTAGAGCTTAATTTAGCGATACAATAAAAATGAGTCTTGATTTCAAACTTTATGACTTGAGAAAAAAATAGTTTCTTCACATTTAATTTTAAAGATAAAAACAATAAATTATTATTCACATATATATTAATTTTCAAATTTATTTGTAGTTATTGAAATTTTATTATGTAGTTGATATTGCTGTAATTTTTTTGTTTTTGGGTATGAATTCGGTCCTGTTCTTTTCAATTTCTGAAAGTTAAACTGAACTTAACTGAACTGAATTTATTTTAATGTTAATTTATAACTACACCTAGCTGAACTTAACTGAACTTAACTTAGCTTAATTGAATTGTAATTGAAGAAAACATGTCTGTTCAACTTTTTTTTTATCATTTTTAATTATATTTTTATTTGTGTAATTAATCGAAGAATGAAGTGCTTCATTTCAATTGTTAAATTTCAGTGTGTTGATTAAGTTACTTTTTAGGTTGCAGTTTTTTTATATTACGGATAGCATTTTGTGTCATATTATGATATTAGTTAAAAGATATTTCTAGCAGTAGCCAAAACGTTTAAAACTATTACTATTTGATAGTGCATATGTAGCAGAAAGTTCTTGAAAACATGTAAAAAAGGTTCAAATGATTGATGATCAAACAAAATAAATTAACAACGGCATTTATTATGGATTAATACATAAAAGAAAATAGCAGCGATTCAGTAAAGAAGTAGGTACAATTAGTTGCTGGACATGGCAGTAGAAAGTAAAATTAACAAAACCAACTTATATTTAGAACAGTTACAAATTTACAACATTTAATTACACCAATTAAATCCCAATTTGGAAAATACAACTAATAATTTGATATGATTAAATTATGAATATAAAAGCTTTTCTAGCCAAACTGCTATATATAAAGACACCTATACCACTTGTAAATGGCATCTATTTTCACAAAAGTCAATTGATCTATTCATATGCTCATTTACCAATTATAATAATCTTCTACGTGGAAGTCCAACAGGTTGAAAAATAAAATGTAGACTGTAAAATTCAGGAATTTAAAAGTCCTAAAATGCAATTTTGAAAACTTGGAATGAACGGAATTGAATTAAATTTTATATATTTCAATGCGAGTTTATAATTATACACCGTAGAATTGGACTGAACCTGGAATCATGCCTTATTGGTAAGTTTAACATTGTTAAACATCAGGTAATTGTTATTTAATTATCAGAATAAATATATCTTAATAAAAAAAAAGATTAATAATTATTTATAAAAAATAAGAGAGGAGGCTTGGGAATTTGCCTTGCCAGAACTACAAAGTAACCCGCCAAATTTAAAAGGGGGCGCGTATAGTTGGCCAAAATGTGGGCCCTCCCTATCCGGATTTATCGGTCCACGTATTACGCCGTACCATTTGCTGGACTTCTCTACCCTCTTTATTCCTTCCCCGGGTTTTTCTTTACTTTCGGACTTTGACTTTCTTTTCTATTTATTTTTTATAGAGTCATCAACGACTTTGACTTTCATATTTTTAGAAGAACAAATGCTTATTGCAGTTCAATATAATCTATATGATATTATTTACGATTGCATCATAGCATAATTAATAGAGCAATTTGATGTTTAAATCCTACCACCATCATCCTTATAAAATTTCATCACCAAATATTTCTTTTTATTCGAACACCCCTATTTATCCAAATTTATTTTGTTTAAGTGCAAATAATGTAGTTCTATTAGGAATGAATATCTCATATCGCTCTCAAAAGATGTACAAAGCTTGAATATAAACAGGGTCTTGAATGCTTTAACGTAAACGACATGTTTTAAAACCCTGGATCGGTCGTAAATGGTGCCAAAACGGAAATGTCATTCAAGCCTTTTATAACACAATCATAATGAGAGTGTGTGTGTCAAGAATGAATATCTTACATGACTCTGAAAGAATCCACTAAGTTTATATATAAACAAGGTCTTGAATACCTTAACTTGAACGACGTATTTTAAAATTGTGAGGTTGACAAAAAAACGGTGTCAAAACGAACAAAATATCGTTCAAGTGTTCCAGATTTTTGCAAACACAATTATTTGATTCTTTTTACAGTATGCTACTATATTTATTAAACATTCAATAAGAAAATATTGACTAACATTATTTTTCAATTAATCACAGGTTACTATTTCATAATTTCTTGCCCGCCAAATTATTAGTAAATAAATCAATGGCTACGTTATAAAAGTCTAACATGTCGCATCGAGTAATGTTATCAAATCGTACGATTCTTACCGTACCATTCGTTTAACTAGTAAAATCGTATACCATTGGTGACTCCGTTATGATTTTCCAAAAAATAAGAGATACAAAAAGTATGAGTCTATTATGTGCAAATTACAAAAATAAGTACAATGATAATTTAAAATATATTTGTAAGATATAATTGTAATGATATGAAATGAAATAATATAGTTTCTTATGTTTGTGTTATAAATATATTGATATTAATGTATTTTTGTACATAAATGATTTTTTTATGAAATTAAAGTCCATTAAAGTTACCTGTTATAACATCGATCGTACCTGTATTATCACATACCATTAGCTTCACCGATTAAATGTCTGGTAAGATTATGAAGACACTATAGACTATAATCAATAAGATTAAAGTTCACAATTTATAATACTAAACATTAATTTTTTTGGGTAAATTTCAAAAACACGCCTTATGAGTTGATTGTTTTACAAAAATATGCTTGTGAATTTTTTTTACAAAATGGTGCTCATGATTTTAAAAGTTAGCAGAAAGAGTATTAAAATTTTTTCATTAAAAATAATAGTATTATAAGAAGTGTTTCAATCAATTCCACATTCCTATAATTTAGCTATATTATTTAAAAATTATACATCAAAATTTTCGATAATTCTTCATTTTATTATGATTTTTTAAAAATTATCATCACTTTAAATTAAAAAAATATATTTGAACTTCTCAAAAAATTCTAAAATTTATGATTAAGTTATATTGTATTTTTATTAAATTTCATTTCAAAATGGATAATAATACCCTCTCTTTATTTATGAATTATATGAATTACTAAGTGATGATGCATGCATATTCTATACATTATAATTTTTTTTAAGAAATCTAAAATTATTTTCTCCCAAGGGTTAACTTTTTGAGATGAAGTATATGCTATAATTAATTTGAAGTGGAGACCATTGGAAACATATTGCAATTATCACAAATCCTACGTATAGTTTGTTGATGAAAGAAAGCGGACGGTGGTGTTGTTTTTACAGGTTTGGCATTTAGAGCAAAAGTTTATTAGTAGGATGAGATTGAGATCCTTCCACCTAATCAAATCCAGAAGAGACGATTTACGCCACATCAGCAATACAAATATAATTACGTGTCACCCATTACCCAATCAAATAATTCCATGTGACCCTTTCTTCTTTCCTACCAAGATCTGTTTCCAACCTCTCATTATCTCCTTATTTATTACTCTCACTCTGCATGCTTTCATTTATATTTTTCATATTCCCTTTTCCACCACTTACTTTCACTTTCGTAATGCTCAAGTCTGTTTACCAAAATTTATAGCGGTGTTATAATACATTCAGGGCTCGTTTGGTTGGCGGAATAGCTATTCCGTGGAATATGAGAAAACGAATGGAAAAAAGTGGAATGTTTGCCTACAGTCCGTCGTCAGGATGGAACAGCTATTCCTAGCTATCATATAACTCATGGAATAGCTATTCCTCCCTTCGAGAAGGGAATAGTTATTCCATGAGTTGCATGATAGCTCGGAATAGCTATTCTATCCCGACAATGGGCTCTAGGCAAACACTCCACCGTTTTGTATTCGTTTTTCTTCTATTCCACGGAATAGCGATTCCGTCAACCGAACGAGCCCTCAGTGTATTTCATTACCATTTCGTATTTTCCATAGACCATTTATAAATATGTGTAAGGAAACAAATTAACTTAAATTAATTTAATTCAATTTATATACTTATAATTTTAAAAGGACAATAAGCATCAAACACTTAAAATAATTTTTAAAATTTTTAATGATAACAGCCTTTTGCCAGTATACATAAAATTGTAAGAGTATATAAACATTTCAGCAAAATGTTCCATTAATTTTAAACCAAATAATTGGATGCAGGTAGATAAAAACATTGATGGAGCAACGTGTATATTTTTCAGTTTTCACCATTGACAAATATTTATTATACAATTTTATTTAGTAAAATAATTAAATTACAATTGAATAACTTTCACGACTCAAATGCGTAAATTAATTTAGTCTTATCATAGTGTTTGATATTGAATCTAAAATCCTATATTTCTTACATTCGAGTGCTCATGAAGGTGTGATGAGATTTTTTTTTTTGTATTAATTAATGTAAGCGTAATTAAGATAATTTTTTTAAAAAAAAAAATTAACTTAGTACCATATTTTTTAATTATTCCCTAAAAGAAGTATTGAATGGGCAAGCATGAGTTTCGTTTAACTCCTGCCACTATACATATTTACCAGTTAACACCGTACACCTTATTTTTTAAAAATTGAAAAATTTGGCACATTTATTGACACCTTCAAACACATTTTTGTTTCAAAGTTTTATTTTCCAGTAATTACTGTAATATATAAGAGTGGAAGATTTGAATTTAATTATGTTACACTATTTGGCAATAATTACCTGATCATTGAAATGATAAAGCATGTAAAGTAGTTATCAGAAACAAATTTTCTTAGAATTAATTAGCAAGATAGAAATTTGAAAAACAAAACAATCATCAAAATATATATATATATATGTATGTATGTATGTATGTATGTATGTATGTATGTATGTAGTGGTTAATGATATTTTTTTTTGTCTAACATAATAACTAAAAACATTCGTAAATCAAAGACATTGTTTTATGATGAAAAGGCAAAATGTAATCCGATTTAAAATTTTTATATATTAATAGTAATATTAATGAAAATATGATTGTTGACTTTGGACGTACAATATGTACAAGGAGTGAATTATGTATGGTTAGTAACGGTAATGAAGCAAATATATGAGAATTATAGGCGAAGGAAGAAATCCAAGCAACTGTACAAAAATGACCACACTAATAACTTATTAAACATTTATTCTTTTCTTAAAAGATGTAGGAATAATCAATTTCATTAAGCATGTATTTAACAATCAAAGAATATCATGTTACTCTGCTCCTAATTCCTTTGTATAATTAAGTTTTTGATATATCATACATGCATGTGAATACCATTATATATTGGTTATGAAAAACATAAATTTAAGGTAAAATGTATCATTGACTCCTTCATATTTGTTACTTTTATCTACTGTCCCTCTAATTTTTAAAAAAAACCTCGTAGCTTCCTTATCTTTTGAAAAATTATTTTGTAGCTCCCTCAATTTTCAAAAAATGTGCCATTTTGCTCCCTGCCACGTGTCAACTTCTAATTGGAGATAGAAAGTTAAGAAAATGGCATCTTTGAAACATTCATACCAATCAGAAGATCACATGTGACGTTCAGGGAGCTACAAGCTTCATTTTTTAAAAGATGAGGGAATTGCGGGATCATTTTCAAAGATCAGGAGACAGTAAATGGAATAGTAATGATGAATGAACTAATAATGCATTTACCTAAATTCATATCACTGTACATATGCACATGCTCATTGTATTTACCGAAATGGCTTGAGCAGAAATGACTTGAATAATTAAAGCTGAAATGACTTGGTTGATTAAAACCAAAAACGGCTTTTGACTTTTAGATGTGAAATCACCCAAAATTAATAGATGCGAAATCATACAAAACTATGAGAAGCGAAATCCTTGTAAAGTATTGGATGGGAAATCATCTAAAACTAGAGCTGGAATGGCTTGGGCCAAGATGCCTCGTTGATTTGTTTAAACCGAAATATTTGATTTCAAAATTGAGATTTGTTTTTTAGTATAGAATGTCAAATGCAACATCCAAATATGTTTCATTTTTTAGGGAGAGTATTAGATTTACATTTAGTTTATATTTTAATTGTAATTTGTATCTCATTTGAGTGTTCTATATATTGTACCATCGTGGTCTACAAGACCAATTAGGATGTGATTCTCTAATAACTTTGAAATACCAAAAATATATTAATTAGTTCAAATCCTCTCAATTTCTACAAAAATGTTACGCATACTAATAAAAATATATTGGATTGAGTATAAATAGGGTAAATTTCGAAAAGTACCTTGTGGTTTCATTCATTTGTAAAATGAGGATTGAAATTTTTTTTCGCAAAAGGGGGCCTGTGATATCAAAAAATTGGTAAAAACAGGATCCTCAATTTTTAATTATGCCACGGAAATGGGTTATCTTGTTCATTTTAATTTGAATTTTTACAGGATGGTTAATAAAAAAATAAAATACACGTCAGTGATAAAATCTGATTTTTTTAATATTGTATATATTTTTTTATTAAATTATGATAACAAACTTTGAAAATAAATTTTTTTTAAAAATTATTTAAATCATAATATATTATTTTTAAATAATAAGGTTAAATTATTAGAATGTTGAATTGTTTAAATTTCAATGTAACACCAAATTTCTGAAATCACAAATTCCATTTTCCAAATTCTATGATACATCAGACATCCCTTTCCAAAAAAATTCCTTAAACCTTATTTTACAAATGAGTGAAATTACATGGTACTTTTTTTTTATTTGTCCATCGAACATTGACGAAAGTTTTTCTACACTATGCTAGTAGTTAGATAAATTTATAAAAAATCTCTTTATATATTTGAACGCTATGCCCTTGATGGCTATTAGAATAATATTAGAGAGCTTTCTAATCAAAGCTAATATTAGTATATGTTAAACGCAAGAAATGGATGGAAAAGAAAGTTCTTTTATTGAATATTCATCAAATACGCATAGGATATTTGTATAGTTATGTATATACATTGAAGAATACCTTGTTGTTGACCATCTCCAATCCTACACTTTCAATTTTCACTTCAAATTCTATTTTACTCTATTATTTAAAGTTGTTACAGTGTTTTTTCTCCAACCTTGCACTTCATTTTTCACTTCAAACTTTAAAACAACAATTATAAAAGTAATAATAATTTTTTTTAAAATAAAATAAAATAAATTTTAATAAATTAAATAACATTAACATTCTAAATATATATTCAACGTAAAAGAATTTAAAAAAATTAAAAACAATAAAAAATAAAAAAATAAATATTTTGAAGTTGTGAACAGCGTCATTTCAAATTTGAAGTGGTACAGTTCATACTTCAGAATTTGAAGTCAGAAATGAAGTGGGATTGAGGTTGGAATAACCCCACTTAATTTCCAACTCCAACCCCACTTTTAAAGTAGGGTTGGAGATGCCCTAACTAACTAACAACTAATGACATCAGCATTATGCGCGTGATTGTCATGTGATGAGTGACAACTAGGATGCTGAAGTTGCTAGTGACTGCTGATGAATGTTATAAGCCGAGTATAACTAAGGTATATGTCATAACAGTATACAAGTTATCAATTTCAACAAATCAATTCAAGGGATTAGGGTGATATTTTAGTTTAATCGATAAAAAACACAATGGGAAGAATCTTGTTTGTGTGAGTAGAAGAACTAGTATTCACAGCTGCGGAATAGTAATAAGACATTTTTAACAATTTTCTAACATTATTCCTTTAAGCAAACAATGTTTTACGCATGTAATCAAATTAGAGTTCCCATGCATGTCTTCCGTTTGAAAATCACCATAAGTTAATTTTTTTTCTTCATTTTAATTTTTCTTATCTCTTATTAAGCTTCTCATTTCTATTTTTTTTAACACATGACATTTTTTCAATGAGGGACATGGAATTGGGGAGATGAGATTTTTTTCCCTAACGGAAGTGATGTTTACTACTTACCAATTTATGAGATCAGTTTTTCCAAAAAAAGTGTTCTTAAAAATTTACGACCCACCAATTTATGAGATCGGAAGTGATGTTTAAATTCGGGTTCGAATCCCGGCACACATCTCAAAGAGAAATCAATTACAAAAAAATATTCGATAAACTTAACTACTAAAAACATACAAGAGTGATCACCATTAAACTAATTAATGTTATAATCAGCTTCAACGATATTATCTGCTTTGAAGCCGTTTACGGCCAACCTCACGACTTTAAGATGCGTCGCCTTCAAGGCCCTGCTTATAAACAAGCTTAGTGGATCATCCGAGAGCGATATGAGATATTCATTTCTAACACACCCCCTCATCGCGATCGTGCTAATAACATGTTAGAGAAACTGTATGGATCAACAAGAATATACATTAGATAAATTCATATAAAAGTAGTAAAGAAAATATATAAAGAGAAAGTATGTGTATTGTATTATTATACTTCTTATGACTAGTGTACAATAAACTTATATTTATAAGCAAATGTCAAGTACTTGTACAGACACAAGTTACATATATAAATATACATAAATAGAGGGTTAATGGACATCAATACAATTAACTATATATGTTACATAAAACATATATTTACAATACTTCCTATTTGATGTCCATTTTCGTGAATGAGACACTACCTCGTTAAAAACCTTACCAAAGAAAACTCGGTGGGACAAAACCTTTGGTTAAGGAAAAAAAGAGTGTAGAGCTTACTTCCCCTCTTCATCATAATATGATTATGCAATCTAAATATGTCCCGTTAAAACCTTGCTAATGAAAACCTAACGGGACAAAAAATTAGCGAAGGAAAATAGTACAATATTTATATGCAATTTTAATTCTCCTAAAAAACACAATGGTCAGGAGATATTCTCGAGCTGGTGCATCCCAATATCAAGTACATATCGTTCAAACTGTTTATAACAATTAATTAGTTTTATAACTGATGTTGGACTATGTAGTCAATTCTGTAAGCTAGTTGAGGTGAAAAAGGAAAAAGCATAAAAAGTTAATTAAGATTAACAAAAATGAATATGCAAGCGTGCTTCTTTTGTGGAAAGTGTTTTAGGGACCATTAATCATAAATGTTGGGAAGAAAAGGGACCAATTTACCCTATAAAAATGAAATTCAAATGTTTGAGAATTTTACAATAGGATATGTAATAATAATATAGTATATGTTTATAAAATATAGCCTCCTTTGAGCTTTACGCAATCCCTAAAAAAATGTTCCAAGTTTACATAGCAAGCAAAATATATTGGAATCATATATTTGTTGTTATATGCTTCATTTATTACCGTTCCTTTTAATGGCCCATTCTTAATATCTTTAAATCATTCTGCCATCTCTCATTTTTTGTCTAAACTCTATCAAACTTAAAATTAATGGCTATTATTTAGCTATAAGCCTATAGCATATATTTGTGATTTACAAATAAAATCTTGTTTGAGATAATTGACATATACTTGGATAACAATCTGATTGGTAAAATTGAAGACTTCAACCCACCGTAGCTTTACGTGTCACGGTCTTATCAGTGCAAACTGGAATTATTATAGAATTTTTTTTCTCTATAGATAATTTAATATTTATGAACGTATGTTTTTGGAGTGGATACGGTCATTACAGTATTTAGAATTATGATACATAAGATAAATGAATTTAGAGATATGGAGCATATATTTTTATCGTTTCTAAACTTGACTAAATTTCTTTAAAGAGAAGTGATTCTTATTGTCATATCAGATTCTTGGCCTTACCTGGAATGAGGTATATCTTAAACAAAAGGTGGGTTATACACGTTTTTGAAAAAAAAAAAGAAGTTAATTGTAGGGTTGGATCCATCACTACTAGATGAATTGAGAAGAGAGTTCAAAAAGTTTTTACAAACTCAGGTTCAAACCTCAGCTTTCTCCAAAATTAAATCAGTTATTAAAAATGTCACAAGATTAAATACATATATCAAAGAAAATTGAATTGCTTATTAAATTACATACAGTTCAACCAAATTGAATGTTTTACAATGTTATAAGTAATTTAAACTGACTCTTTAGAGTATGCCATAATCTGTTAGGTTATGAAGAAATTAAAATAATAACAACAAACTGTAACGAGGAAAAGCAACAACAACAAGAAGTGAAGCATTTAGGATAAGTGAATTCGCTTGGTGGAATTAAGAATCTAGCTGGTGCAATTGTTGCTATTAACCATATGTTGTTAAAGAAATGAAAACAACCATAACAAAACATAAACATGGGTTTGATATTGAAAAGGCTATACACAACGGTCAACAAATAGTCCCACTAATGTTTTCATAGTCGTACTGGATATTAAACCAGTTTTTTATTGGACAATTAATTTCATAAAAAATTATTATATTTATGAAAATAAATTAGCAATTATATATTTATATTAACAGCATAAGAAATTAAGTTATTTCATTTTATATTTTTACAATTATACTTAAAAATATATTTTAGAGTATCATTGTATCAATTTTCATAATTTGAATATGATATATTCGTACTTTTTTATACCAGTATATTTAATGAACCGTTCCGGAATCTCTAACCGTATATGATTTTACCGGTAAAACCAATGATACGGTACGGTATTGATAACATTGATTTTCAAACATCCATTAAAAGTTGTAACTAATTATTGTATGTCATCTACAAGTTAAAAAAATAATTAAGCATTTATTGCTTCTTTAAAATTTTGAGAGTTTTGTTTTGAATGAATAAGCAACTGTTTATTGATGAATATACTTGTTTCAGCATAGTCTACAATAGGTTTATTGAAAAGCAAGTGGCATGTTAACAACCTATCAAACCACCCTTCTTCATCAATCAAATTTGTATACTTTTTTTATAAGTAAATTTGTATACTTTAGTCTATAGTATAGACTGAATAGTCTAACTGCCATTCTTAACTACCCTAACTAACCACCATCAATTATGCCAATGAATAATTTCTAATCATACCTAAATAAAAGCGAATTGGAGAGTCCTTTTGTTATTTGTGCAATTTTTATTTCATAATTTGCTCAGCTTCCATGATTTTCAGTTATTTTATCTTGCAAATCACAATATACAAAAAGCTGCCTTGTAGCACAATATTAATTTAGTATCATATGATTTGCTTTATTTTAACATTTACCAAGCTATTTTAATCATTTATTCACCTAATATAAAGCATCATATTTGTGCAAATTATATTCATTTACTTGGAATTATTGGTTAACTTCATTGGGTTCTGCTTTCTTCAACTACAATCCATTAAGTTAAGTTAACTTAAGTTCAACTATGTGTAGTTATAAATTTGCACTAAAATAAATTCAGTTAAGTATAGTTCAGTTCAACTTTCAGAAGTTGAAGAGAACTAAATCGGGTTTCCATTTATGAATTTTGAGTTTTTTAGTGAATAAATATGTACATAATGATTTGTTATGCTTGTTCTGGTATTGCTGTTGTAATATTTACCTTCCTAGCTTATCACAAATGGCATACGTCTCCCTTAAATTTTCAAAACTTCTTTAAAATCCTGGATTTGGTAAAAATGCACTAGTTTGTTCTCTGAATGTGATTTGTCAGGTTATGAATGGTTGCCTATTTTAAGATGTCGTTTTTTTAATTTTTATCTTTCCAGTAAGAAACTGTCATGTGACATTTGTGAGGTAAAATGATGCAGTTCTACCAAGTCCACGAAGTTAAGAGAAAATTTTAAAAGTTCACTGACATAATAAGACATTTAGACTAAGTTTAAGCGAACAAAAATTTATTTAACTTAATTTTGACAACAATTAACCCACACAATGATGAATATAGCAGTAAATAACAATATTAGAACTATATATAGACGTGCAATTTGTGTTTGTACTATATAACTGTAGAAAAAGTTTGTTTCTCAAAAAAAAAATTCAACTATTATAATATCAAAGTAATAATTATTGAGCTAGCTTCTAATTTATAAATGATACTTTTATTGAGAGAAGTAAATTGGAGAGCTTACTATTAATTTCAAATTACATGATCACGTCATGTATTGAATTAATATCTTAATCAACTAAACAACCTTAAGTGGTACATTCTCATAGAAAATAAAACTTAGGATACAAATATAATGGTTATAAAAAAAGAGAAAATGATAAAAATATAATGAAATTAAAATTCAGAAAACAAAAGTTAAAATTCAGCCATGTTTAGCGACCAAAATTATTGTGGGCCCCTAAATTGAAGCAGAAAGTAAAAACAAAATTGCTAAAGCGAATGAGAAAAACAGTGCATAGAGAGTGCTCTCCCTTCCTTTAAGTAATCGGTCCACGGGTGGACTCGGCTTTAGACATTTTGTGAATTCAACGAGCAACTCATGAATAAGAAAACATAATTCAGATTAATTATCATTATTAATTAATTAGATTTAATTATAATTTAATTTTTTTCAACAACAACTTTTGTTCTTTTAATTAATTTTAATTTCTTAACTTAAATTATCATTTTTTTCGAAATGATTTTTTACAATATTTTGTTCGATTCATTTTTATTTTTAAAACAAGATCCAACTCTATGTACTTTCAACAAAAAAAAATTGAAAATTAAAATCGGTATAATTCATATTATACGAGTTAGCATTTTGGAATAATGTTCATTATACCAGATTTCTTTATACGTGATTTTTTCTGGGTGATAAAATGCATATTATACGAGTTCGCGATTTGGTATTGTGTTCGTCATACCAATTTTTTGGTAAAAAGGAATCTAGTATAATGAACATTATACCAAAATGCAAACTTGTATAATATGAATTATACCAATTTTTGTTAAAAGTGTATCAAGTTGGATCTTGTTTTAAAGATAAAAATGAAACGAACGAGATATTCTAAAAAATTGTTTTGAAAAAATTAACGGTTTGAGAGATATGTTCATTTTGAGTTAAGAAATTCAAACTAATCAAGATAAAGAAGTTTATTGTTAACAGGAGTGTAATTTATGTATAAATTTAAATGAAAAAATATAATAAGACAAAATTACGAATATATACTATTTAAAATAAAATTTTAATTAAATCTAATTAGTTAACATTCGTTATATGTCACTTTAAGCTAAAATTGATAGTTAAAAAGTCCAATAATTCCGGCCCGCCCACCAATAAGTCTACAAATGTAATGTAAACACGTTTATATATTGAACTACAATTATACAACCCTAGGCTTTATATATATATATATATATATATATATATATATATATATATATATATACACATATACATAT
>CATIWQ010674919.1:0-13238 GCA_949673415.1 Euphorbia schlechtendalii
AACCAATATGTAAAAAGCGAGAACAGAACTCAAATTCTCCCCAATGAGAACCGTCTAGGCACTGACATCGGCCGTTGTTTCAATCCACTCATCAATCCATCATTATTCTTCTGTACACTTTTCCTGCTCTTCAACGGAGACACCAATCTATTAGCCAATCTTGAAGGTGAAAACGACCTCCGTAACTTTGCAGCAGTTGAAACTTTAGGAGACAATTTCTTGCTCAAATTTCCAGCTCTAGTAGGTGATAGTGAAGCCACTGCAGGAGGATTCCTTATTTTTACCTGAAATTTCGAGTTTAAAGATGGCGACTTTATCAAGAATTTATGAGGAGTACTATTATTCTGCTGCTTATTTCTCGAAATCACGGGCGACCTTGTTCTGCAGAATTTCTGCTGCTGGTTTGAGTCGGTGGAAAGGAACAAAGGGTTCGGGAAAAGAACCGTCTTTTTAACCCACGGCCTGTTTCTCGGCGAAACTCGATTCGCCAAATACTTGGCGGCGTTGTTGTTTTCGTTCATCTTCTTTGGTGGTGAAACTTTGAAGTTGATTCGGGATCGAGCCCTTTGGAGAGACGGGGAAGTAGTTGATTCTCGTCGCGGGGAGTGTTGTTTGATTTGCTTCTCTTTCTTTCGTTTGGACTTGAGTTGTGTGTTGTTGAATTCAGGGCTTTGCCTTTGTTGCTTCCTGTGTTGAGGCAAAGGGGTTTTCGGGTCTTCTTCAAAGGCTGGTTTTCTATTCTTGGACTTGTTGGAGGCAGCTGCTGCGACTATCTCTCTTGCGAATTGGGTTGCTTGGAGAATTTCTCCGACTGTTTCGCCAACTAGCATTGCTGGTAACGACATTCGTCGCCATTCTTCACCTGCATTTGCTGGCAATCTCCCACCGGGAGATTTTTTAGGAGTACCATTCTTGATCCTTCAGTTTGCCAATACACTATCAGAAACAATAAACTAGGGAAGCAAAAACAGAATATTTACCCTGAAGACATTTGATGTTCTATTAGCAATGTATCACAAACTTAGTTCATGTGGGAAAACTGTGTTCTCTCATTGTTAACATTGGTAGTGATTTCAGAAGTTTCAATCAATGCAAGATTTTGCAGACAAAAACTTGTACTAGCGACCATTAAATGACCAGTTGTTTCAAGTACAATGCAATAAATAAGTGCCTTGTTAAGTTCAACAAATCAAACCATCATAATTAAAAATAAATAATCCGTGGCGGTAATCGCCATACTTGGCCAAACTTATTCTCTCATTGTATATCATTACAAGTCTTATGGAACAACCAATCAATGCCATATTTAAAACAGAGCATAAACAAAAGTTAAGAGCTAAAAATATCAGAAACTGAAGTATACATGATGAAACGACACGTGTCAAGTACAATTGAAGCAAAATGGTTAATTGGGCAAAAGGAATAGAAAAGGATTATACCTTAGAGATTCTTGCTTGCACCTCAAACTTGTTCTTAGATAACCTCTGGTACTCCTAGGACTCAAATTAACCCCAGCTATCAATTTAGTCCCTCCGGCAACTGTGTACTGAAGCTCTTGCAATCTAGCCACGCATTTGTCCACCTTCAAACATTCATAAATAAATAATAAAAAACAAACAAAATTTTGAATTATAGCTTCAAATCAGTAATGGAATCGCAGTAATTTATCGTTCAAACATTGATGCAAGAGAAACAAACCCATTATTTCAGCAGGAACTAAACTATAACTCGAAAAAGGAACAAAATTAGAAATCTAGCTTAAAACCCAGAAAGGGATTACAGTAAATTTACCTTTTTTACGGTTTCTCGAATAAGAAGAGGATTGAGAGGAGGCAGAACTCTCCTGAGCTTTGGTGGGGTTCTTGCTACCATGATTGATAAACTAATTTAAGGACACTGATTGCTCTACAAAATTTTCAAGTGGGTCTCTCAAAGCTTAAAGCTTTTCTCTCTTTTGCTAACTAAAAACCCATTAAAAAAACCAGAATTATTGAATGGGGTGGGGGGAGTGAGTTGAGTTTCAATTAGCTCTCAGTTTTGTCTTTGAAATGGAAACTGAAAAAGTCACAAGACAAAAACCGAAGAAAAGCTAATGTGGTAACGGATCTTTTTTGTTCCTAACGGTCACTTCCCAATTATCTGTATAGCATACAAATATGGAAAGTTGCGAACGGCTACTTTTTAATTCTCAACATTGAATAAAATAATATCTATTTGATTTTAAATTCAGTTTTAATGGATATCCGTCGATTGGGTTAATCCACGGTCGCCATTTCTAACTGCTATTATAATTGCTTCTTATATTAATCATGATAGTATTCATCATTTACATCTTATGCTTTTTTTTGAAACTTTTAAAGGAATTGTGATCTGGTCTTCTATCAATTATTAGTTTTTATTCTAATAATCAATGAGATTTAATATCTAATGGTAGAAAATAAATTGTTTTTCTTGTGTCGATATACATAATGGACGTTTTTTACTGACATTTTTCAAATCCTCATTTGATTTTACTAGCTAATTGATTGTCTTTCTCATTTAATGGGTTAGGTTAGGTTGAATCACTTCAATTTCTATTAATGACAAACGTATGGTTAAAAACAAAAATAACCATAAAAATAATGATTATTTTATCATCAATCAATTCAAGTTCATTTATGTCAGTTGACAAAAATAAATCCAATTATTTAGATAATTTTGTAGCCATTTTTTGAGGAAGAATACGAATGTTATAAAATTGCAAGGGTCAACCTATATTATGACCAATATAACAAATTGTATGGATATCAATCCATTAACAAAGTAACAAGCAAGAAAAGCATTCTTTTCCAGGAGAAAGTAGAACATTTTTGGGTCAAGTTTTTAACAATCTTCTAACAAATTCATCCTTCAAATCATTGCCTCAGAGGTAACATTGATGTTTTCCTAGCTCCTTTAAGCCTGAGGGGACTCCAAATCAACGATTTCCGTGGCAACGGAACGCCAATCTGATGCCTCGGTTTCGACGAACCCGCCTGTGTAGGACTTCCCATAAACTTACTGCTAGTGCTTCTCATGGCAGTTGGCGTTGTCTCGTTTTCTGACTGCATTTCCCTCAACGGAGTGAACAATCTCGAATACCTCGCCTTTCTCGGGTCCTTCAGTAATGGCTGCTGCCCGCTGCCCTTACTGTGGAGAGGCGTCACCAAGCTGGATTCCGGGCGCCACGTTGCTATAGAAACCCGTCTCCTAGGCTGAAGACCATGTGATGATGATGATGATGTGGCAATAGGAGGCCTAATGGCGATCGACATTCGTTTCGGTTGCATGAGGCTGCTTTTCCTGCTGTCCCTCCCTCCGCCACCCATTGAGGCGGTTCTTGCAACGCTGTTTTCCTTGTCCTGATATGTGGGTTGGGCCGAGTTTCGTAGTTGGTGGTTTTGTTGCTTCTTGGTTCGGAGAGGAGACGGTGGTGGGACAAAATTAGTTATTCTTCTCAATGGCAGCCTGAGTTTAGAAGGTCCCAAAGGCGGTTTTTTTGTCTCGATGTTGGTTTTCTCGGCTGCTGGTTTAAACAATGGCAACGAGGACTGGGAAGAAGAAGCAGCAGCAAAGGCTCTAGTTTCCTGCTTTAGTCTAGTCTGTCTTTCGCCTGCTAACTGAATTTCAAGTTCCCGAACCTAATGCCAACATCAAATAGCAGATTCACAAAATAAACTGGCAGATAAGGGGTAGTATAATTTCATGCCAAGCAATTCTGATATTTAGCTTTTTGTCTAATACCTTTTCTTGAAGGTTTTTGCACTTGCTTTCCCTAGCGAGAAGCCTCAACTGCAAAGACTGCACATTGTCTTGCAGTTTTTTAGTTTCCTTCTCTTCATGCTGCAGCTTTTCTGCCTGTTTATTTAACAATTAATATTCTCATTTTCGAGAATTTTAAGCAAAGAGAAAAAGAAGACGGTGTTGAGTATCGGCAAGAGTACACACCATTTGCTTGTACTTGAAAACCTCAGTAAGATCGGCGTGCTTGCGAGCTGGGCCATTCTCGATTCCTCGAACTCGACTTGCAAAATTTAATGAACAAAGGGTTTCCCCAAGGTCGGCAGCACTTGGACTTATCTGGACAAACATTAGAGTCTTACAGTCTCCTCCTGCATTTCAGGTTCAAAATTAACATCTAATTGCTAGAAACAAAAGATTTACCTTAACCATACTGATCTTAGATTTAAAGGAAACTCGATTTTTCTATGTAGAAATGCTCACCTAGAGAGTTCTGCAGCATGTGGGTGAGCTTTGAATTCCTGAGTTTCATGAATAAAAATGATAATTAGGTAAAACAGTTGTATAAGACATGTCAGAAGAGTTTATTTATTGGAGAGAAAGAGACCTGTATGGAATGTGGCTCGTTTTGGATGCAAGGGCAGCTATAACATCGCCTAGTGCTGAAAGTGATTTATTTATGAATTGTGATTCCTTCAGCCTTTCTCCTTCAACCTCTATCTTCCCCACTCGCTCACTACCAGCTAAATCGACAAGCCAAAGGTGACTTTTTGTTTTCTGTCCATCCATTAAATTCTCCCCCTTCACTGTTATTCTCAACAAGCTACATGAAAACGGAAAACCAATCGACTGTTCATCAGCATTCAAAATTTCAGATCTCTACTATAATTGATCAATACTTTGAAAACACATGTTTTTACTTGTAGCAATGAATAAAATATGTGACAGTAGCTAGAACTTCATTTGAAACTAGACCTACCAAAAACTGAACCTGAAAGATGAAATGAACAAGATGATTGAAATTTTTGGGCTTATTGTTACCAGTGCGAGCGGCTGCTCTGTTCATTAGCGTTGGTAGACCCAACTGATCTGGCTTTGCCACCAGACTTTAGCAGCTCCCACACTTCTTCTGTATTATATACACGAGCTTCAACAAGTCCTGGAACTTCTTGCGTTCCATCTGCTCCTTGCTTAATATCCAGTCTGCAAGCATGTAACAAAAAAATTTATTATTCATGCAACAGAGCTCTTTTCTACAAAACTATTCAATTCATTGTGACACTGCCCTCTGAACCAAATTTCTCCTTTTTTTTGCAAAATCAAGTAGTACCAATAGAACTATTCAGTAATTTCTATATTTTGATGGGTGGCAATTACACATAACTATCCACATGCATTATTATTTGTTCAGAGCATACAATACTGACTTTTTAGGAGCCTGGTTGGAGTTTTCCAATAAGAGATCTCTTATCTTCTCATTGTAAACTTCCAACATGCTAACAGATATTTCATAACTCATAACAGCACTTCTATCTTGTGAAATCTGAAACAACTCTTCAAGAGTTCTATAGTTCACTCCTCTGTCATCAGGGGTGCCCTCCATTGTAAAAGTCTTTCCTGTCCCAGTTTGCCCATAGGCAAATATGCACACATTATAGCCATCCAGCACGGATGTCACAATGGGTTTAGTTTGCGCAAAAACGGCATCTGCACATTTTGAGATGCAAGAAGAATCAGAACTCAAATAGGACAAACGGTGATGTGATAAAGTCTCAGATTGACAAAATTTGAGAATAGTAACTTTGTACCTTGATTATCTTCAGGCTTAAATACTTGGTTAAACTTGAACTGCTTTTTGGAAGAGTCGGAGGATATAATGTGCAGTTCATCATTGAGGGACGAGTCAAATTCAACCACACAGTTAGAACCATTGGCAATTTCGACTTGGTTTAGTGGTCTGCATCTGCAGAAGACCCTGATATTTCCTTTGAGCTCAATCACTTCATTGTATAGCCGCCTTCGTTCAGATGACTCATTTGTATACTTCTTTTTTAGAACTTCATGTTCTTTAACTGAAACAATTAAATAAGATACTGAAAACATGTAAACCAAGAAAACAGGAACCATAGTCCAGTACAAAATAACTACTCACTCAGTAGCCTAAGTGGTTCAAAGTCGTCAGGACCAAGAAAAGAATCACTATTGACTGTCTTCACCTGATTGGAAAGAACTGCATGTTCTTTCTTCAAATCCTAAAGCAAAAAAGGGCTTAAAAGTCGGTCAAAAATCCCAATTAGCATAAAGAAAGCAGAATTGAAATCTGCTTGATATATGGTTGAAGAACAAGTTCTTTAAAATTTTTCAAGGGTTCAGTAATTGTAGAACAAAGTGAACATAGAAACTGATGTATTTTCTTGCCTGAATTTGCTTGCTCAAATTGATAATTTTCTGCAATATCGGCAATGTGGGCTCTTGAGCTGAAGGAGGTCCTCCTATGCTCGATTCACTATCCTCATTCAGAGAACATATAGTCTCTTGAACTAATTCTGAACCAACATCCACAACCACAAGCTCATTCATATCATGTTCATAGTTTTTCCGAAATCGTATATAAAATTGAATTAAAAATATCAAATAATTTGTTTACAGAATATAAGCACCTAATTACGGGATTTGAAAACCTAGAGCGTAGTCCTCAATTTTTCTAGGTCAACGCTTCGAAATTGTTTTTAGATTACATTATAGAAATGACATAATTAAAGAAAGAAAATCAGATACCTTCTTGAATAGTATCAGTCTCTAGGGTTTGAACTGAAAGAAAAGAACCATAAAATCAGCACCTACAATTCCCATTCTCTAAGAGCGAGAAATCGAAAAAAATAAGAGTGAAGAACTCACGAACCTTTCTCGCATTTATCTTCATCGGTCGTTTGAATTACGGAATCTGGAAAAATCAAATCGACTTTAGTTAATCAAATGTTATCCACATTTCAAACACGATTTAGTCGAAAACAAAAGAAACTGTGAACAGATATAGAAGAAAATCAAAATGCCGAGAAACTGAATGTTTAAAAAACAAACCTACGAACGGCTTTAAACTATTATCGGAATCAGAAAGGTCGCAGTTCCCGGGGAGCACTTCCACCAATGGATCTGAAACAAAATATTGTCAACAGCATTAATCAACAACTTCAAGAACGGAAAAAACTTCTGACATCATGATTAATCAAACAACTTCAATCACAGAGAAAGCAAGAACAAAAAGGATGAATAATTTGTAGAGGGAGAGGGGAAATACCATCCATGGTTTGAATTGTAGAAAGAGAAAAGAAAGGAGACGGATGAGAGAGAGAGAGAGGCCTTAAAAAATCACAAATATTGCTGCAGAGAGAGAGAAGAGACAGAGACAAGAGGAGAGGGGTTTGATAAGATTGAAATTTGAATTGGAAGCGTATGGGCCGTTAGATCACAATTCTGTGGTATTTGGGAAGGGGGTGTAGCTGTTTATAACGGCTATAATCATACGAAACGCTCCTTCAATAATAGTACAAAAGCTTTCATGTTACTAATTGGGCCCCGCAGGCCCAATCCCTGCCCACTAGTATTTTCATTTTAGTAAATTTCCTTTACCTTATAGATTCTGTTCATACATATCTCAATGTTTCATATTTTATTAATTAATTCATATCATATTTTTCCAAATAATATATAAAATATGATGTAATTGTGATAAAGGTAATGTGAAAGGTACGGGCCTTGTAATCTCTTTGGTGTAACAAAGATACTAAAAAAAATCAATAATACGACATAAGAATATAATGGTAAACAAAAGTAAAATGCTATGAAGTATGAGAATACAAAATCAGATCACAAATATTTGTTGTAGGTTTTTCTGGTGACTGATTTTCTTCTTCTCTTAAAAAGCGTTAAAGTTTCCCGTCACGTGCTCCACGTTCCCAGTATCCTCCGCTTTTGTTTCTTTTCTACTTTCACATTTATGGAAAAATTATAATGACTTTTCTTTTGCATGCTTGATATGTATTCAAAATTGAATAAAATAATAAAAAAGGTAAAAGTATAAAATGATTTTTGAAACATATGTCAAGCATGCATTGAACATAATTCATATTATAATTTCTCTACGTTTATGACGCCATTATTATTTCAAAAACCCCGTTCCATTTATAAAGAATATTTTCAAAAATTAATTACCGAGGTTAACGGTGTAGAGGAAGGAGTTGCCTTTTTCCTTCATTTCTCTATTCATGCATCGAAGACGGACCATGAGGAAGGAGAAGACTCGAGAATTCTCCCAGCACATTACTCAGTCAACTATTTTTCGCTTGTTCCAGGTGAGGTGATGCCGATCAAAATATCGTTTGTGGTTCTGGCTAGTGTCACTCCCAGGGTAACACTTAAGGTCCAGAATTATCATTCCGGGCATACTATTATGTGAGGTTTTGGTTATTGTCTAAAATATTTTAATCAATTGGGTTGGGTTCATGATTAACAAGTTTACCTTAATTGTGCAACTGATCTGATTATACATGTATATTTGTTATCGTGAACTATATAATTAGCTCATTAAAATACTTGTACTTAATTTGGGGGACTAGGAAATTTATTTTCATAAATTATAACTATATTCAGCTAAATTTATTAGCTATTGTGCCAGCTACAAATTACGTCTCTTTTTATTGAGGTTTTTGTCATGCAAGTCAATTTTTTTGTATTGCATGTACCAAATTAAAATTGCTTGTTTGGTTCTATTGTTTTTATAATAGGTCATGATTTTAAGAATTCTATAATTTTAATTTCAATTAAATTAAAAAAATCCCACTATATATACAAACAAGAATTTTAGAAAAAATTAAACTGTGGTACTTGAAGAACAATAGACCAAAAAAGACAACAACTAAGCTACTAATTTCTAGTCTTGATCTCCAATTCCAACTTTCATGGATGAAAACCAAATGGGTTATTCACCAACTCAAATCCTATCTTCCATCTTCTATCACCTCCCTTGTATCTTCTTTCAGAACACAAATATACCAGTCTCACTCTTTAAAGTCGTCAACTTTTGTTCTCAACCATGTCGATATGAGCATGCTTTTATCTCTCTGTGGAAGGGAAGGCTATTTCAATCTGGGTTCTTGTGTCCACGCCTCAGTTGTCAAAAATCCCGAGTTTTTCGATCTCCAAAACCATCTCAATTTGAAAGACGTCCTTGTTATTTGGAATTCCCTCCTGGCTATGTACGCAAAATGTGGGCACTTAAGTGACGCAGCTAAACTGTTCGATAATATTCCTGTGAGAGATACCGTGTCATGGAACACAATGCTTTCTGCCGTTTTAAGGAATAAGGACTTACAGGAAGGGCTTATGTTCTTCAAACAAATGCGAGAATCGGGTTTCTATAAGTTTGATCAAGCAACATTAACCACTATATTATCGACTTGTGATAGACCTGAGTTAAGTTTTGCTACTAAAATGATGCACTGTTTGGTGTTCATCAATGGTTTTGAACAGGAAATACCTGTTGGGAATGCATTAATTACATCCTATTGTAAATCTGGAAGTCCGGGTTTTGGAAGGCAGGTGTTTGATGAGATGCTTAGAAGGAATGTCATTACTTGGACAGCTATCATATCCGGGTTAACAGAAAATGAGATATTCGGGGAGAGTTTGAGATTGTTTAAGCAAATGCGTTGCGGACTGATAGAACCGAATCTTTTGACTTTCTTGAGTTCTTTGATGGCCTGTTCTGGTCTACAGGCTTTCACCGAAGGGTGTCATATTCATGGACTTGTTTGGAAATCGGGAATTCAATCGGACTTACGCATCGAAAGCTCATTGATGGACATGTATTCAAAATGTGGAAGAATGGGAGATGCGTTGCAGATTTTTGAATCCGCCGTTGATCTTGACGAGGTTTCCACGACTGTAATTCTTGTGGGCTTTGCACAGAACGGGTTCGAGGAAGAAGCCGTGCAATTTTTCATAAAAACGGTAAAAGCGGGAAATTTCATTGATGCAAACATGGTTTCCGCCGTTCTTGGGGTATTCGGCGTGGATACTTCTTTGAATCTCGGGAAGCAAATACATTCGTTGGTTATCAAAAGGAGCTTCGATTCGAATCTGTTCGTCGTCAACAGCCTCATAAACATGTACTCCAAATGCGGAGAGCTTCAAGAGTCAATGAAAATCTTCAACCAAATTCGAAAGAGGAATTCCATTTCATGGAACTCTATAATCGCCGCTTTTGCCAGGCATGGGGACGGGTCAAAAGCGCTACAGCTATATGACGAGATGCGAATCGAAGGTATCGAACCAACCGACGTTACATTTCTCTCGTTGCTTCACGCTTGTAGCCACGTAGGCTTAGTCGAGAAAGGCATGGAGTTCTTCAAATCCATGACTAAAGTCCACAACTTTGTGCCCAGAACCGAGCATTATGCTTGTGTTGTTGACATGCTAGGCCGAGCAGGACTTTTGAACGAAGCTAAGACGTTCATAGCGACATTACCTGAAAAACCCGATTCGCTGATCTGGCAATCGTTGCTAGGCGCTTGCAGCATTCATGGAGATACTGAAATAGGGAAATATGCAGCTGAAGAGTTGTTCTTGTTAGAACCCGAAAAGCCGGTTCCATATGTGTTGTTGGCAAACATATACTCGAGTAAAGGTAGATGGAACGAAAGGGCAAGGACTATAAAGAATATGAAAGAAATTGGGGCAGCTGCTAAAGATACAGGAATAAGTTGGATTGAGATTGAGAAGGAAATTCATAGCTTTGTTGTTGAGGATAAATTGCATCCACAAGCTGAGATTATATACATGGTTTTGGCTGAGTTATTTCGGCTCATGGTAGATGAAGGTTATGTCCCGGATAAGAGGTTTATTCGTTACTACTTGGATGAAGATGGCCAATGACCAATTTTCGGAGTTGTATATGTGGACGTACAAGGCTGTTATTTGTGGCCTTTCTGATGCAAATTACATCTTCCCTTGCAAAATTTAGCTTCATTTTAGATGCATTTGGGAAGATATAATGTAACCAAACCAAGGCTTTGGGAGTCAACCGAGATTGTAGAGGTGCATGAATACCAAACACTTAAAAGAGATTGGTTTAGTTGACTAATGTCCATTTTATTTAATTTTCTTACAATAAGACATGCTTAAAATATTTTTTCATATAAAAGAATAAATTAAGCACACAATGTATGGTTAGTGTGGTAAAGGATAAAAAATTACACAAAATTAGAATAAGGATATAAAAAATTAATAACAGTCGTCAGTTAAGTAAACTGGGTACTCTGCAAAAATGGAGGCTTTGTCATGAGTTTTTCGCCCCTCAATTTCAAATCTCTGTTCTAACTTCATTTTACTTAAATTGCGAAGCCCAAATTCACCCTTTTAATTTTAATGTTTTCAGATTAAATTTTGATGTTCGAAGGTGAAACAATTCCATCCAGCCAAGTGTGAATCACCGTGCATGATGTCTCCTATTTATAACTCGCCTCTTCGTTTCTTTTGCTTTGCTAACCGGTGTGGGATTCTCTTACTATCACTTCCACACGTCCCATCTTTAGCTATTAGTTTACATATAAACTTCGAACAAATTTATCAATTCAAGGATCATGTTTTATCTTTATTTTTATAGGAATGATGAGGCTGACAGAGACGTTATCCATTTTAACGAATAATCACTTATCTAGTTAATTCAGCATCTAAAACTCAGAGAGCTTTTTACTATCAATTTGGAGATCCTGAAGAACATACACCGGGTATAATTCTGCATACATTCAAAGCCAGTCCACATGCTGGGTTGAAGTCTTTGGTTTCTTCTTTGGCTTCTGATACCGATTGTTCTCAAACCTTGCTTTAGCTATAAGTGAGTACACTAAGTCCGCCTCAGCCGAGCAATCATATGGCGCATCCAAGATACTGCAATTAGATGCAACTTTAGAAGTTACACGTCATTAGCTATGGATGTGATAATCTTTAACCGTAAAAGCATCAGAAGGTGATAACCATTCCGATCGTGGTAAGAAAAGCATGAATCGAAAAATTTAAGCCATAAACCGAGTAGAAAACAGCCACCTGTCAAGCAATTCCTCGAGAATTATTCGCTGAGAAGGTGTCACATAGTGAATGCAACTTCTTGGGCATTGACCAACTGCGAGCTGAACCTGATAATCTTCGCCATGTCCTAAATCAAACACACTAAGCATGATCAAGCATCACTAGACGTGTTCTCCCGAGCCCGCTTCAACGGGCCGGGCTTGGACACTTTTTTTAAAAAAGCCCGGCCCGAGCCCGTTAAAGCCTGAAGATTTATGGACCGGGCTTGGTTTTTATATAAATACCCAAGCCCGGCCGGACGAATAATTTATTTATTATAAATTTATACATTAAACTTATAATTATTTTAAGATTTTAAAGTATGAGCTTGTGCCGGACTTGGGTTAACCTTTTTTAGTCAAAAGCCCGCCAAGCTCGGCCCGGCCCGGCCCACCCGATGAACAGGTCTAAGCATTGCCTAATAAGGCTAACGAAATAATGCATGTGATCTCAAGTTATAGAGAAAAGAACATTGACCGACCTTGAGATGTAGCCCTCGCGGTTTTCGTTTTAGGATCATATGCAAATGCTTGTGGAGCTCTTTCTACACATGAATAAGGGCACCCTACAAATATTTTCAGAAAGACAGCAACTTCATAATGAATACACAAAATTCAATCAATAATGATATAAATGAGATAGATGAGGTAATGAGGAAGTGTTTTTGAACCTGTGCCTGCACAGAGAATTTGGTTGACAAATATGTCAAATGCTTCACGCTCTGGTTCATCAAAAGGATCCAAACATTCCCTGTTAAGATCAGTAACTATGTAAGAACCAAATCAACAGAATTAGGTATAGGAATTAATAATCGAAAAAGGACCCCGAGTTCACCTTTCAATGATCTCTGATCTACTGTAACTAGATAATATCTGGGAAAAAATCAATTGTTTAATTTCCTAATAAAAATCAGAACTTGAAAGCATATACAGCAATAACCAACCATTAATCTTACATATACAAGATGTTCAAGTATTCAATTGAGGTGTGTTTAAGCAATAACTATTCTATTTCTAGGGAAACGAATTAGAAATGGAAAGCAAATAAAATACCTCATAGGCTTGAATTATGCGGCGAATCATAGTATCAGAAATGCTTCCACTTACATCAGGATGGAATTGTTTCACCTTCAAACATCAAAACCAACGCTGAAACAGTCAAATTAAGAGGGACAACGAAGGCAAAAGTAAAGTTATAATTTTATGTTAAAGGATGAATTATTTTTTCACTTTGGCTCGGAAAGCAGACTTGAGCTCGGCGGTGGAGCAATCTGGAGTGACGCCAAGTACGGCGTAAGCAGAGGAAGTGGAAAGGGGAGTTTCGTTGTGTGTGCAATTAACTGTGAAATTGGGCTT
>CATIWQ010675405.1:0-13851 GCA_949673415.1 Euphorbia schlechtendalii
AGAACAGGTTGAGCATCAAGTAAAGGAGGAATGTAGTTCTATCTACCAAAAAGATGGACCCTCACCTGCTAGAGTGTCAGATCGCAGAGATATCCATAATAAGCCTCACGATCCAGTATCTCTCCCTTAAAAGTAGAACAAACTGAGCACTGCATGGGGATTCATCAGGAGCATCCGCAAACCACGGAGCTTGGAGGAAACTATTAAAGAAAGCCCAAGCCTGCATAGTCACAGACAAACATAAAGTCAAATGACGTAAATAAAAAAACTAATAATGAGCAAACTATACCTGAAGAACCATGGGACAACATCGTAGTGTCCTCAAGTGAGCCCTCGTAACTAAGTCAAGTGCAAAATAGGTTTGGGCCAATATCGCCTGGGGCTAGTTTAGGCCACTAACTCCATCCAAATCTACCAAGGGCTCGATCAAACCGTAGTTGATCTCATTGTTTGAGACCAGGAAGAAGGTTACGCTCAGCAGGGTGATAAGAAAAGATGGAATGTACAGTTGAATCTCCACCATCGAAATGGTCTGTCTACCAGTCTAATACTCAACCAGCATGCTATAACACAATGCCTGGCCCCTTAAACCAACCCTAAACAAATCCCTGACGCATCGGTATGTAGTAGGAGCCTTGAACAACCTCTCCAAGAAAGCATCAAATCATATCACCATCCCGGTCCAAGGTAGACTAATGATTGCCACCACATCAGACTGGGTAACGGTGGCTTCCTCGATGGGAAGATGGAAAGTGTGAGAGATATCACTCCATCTCTGTACCAACACTATAGACATCGTGTAAGGTAGCAGCGTCAATCGTAAGGACCTAGCTAGGTCATTGAAGCTTGTGGCCTCGATGGCCTGAACAAGCTCCGGCTGAGATGAAGCACGTCGCCACCAAGCCTAAACCATGGAATACCTGCCCGTATGTCGGAGTACAGGAGACTGCAAATGAAATTAAAGAAAACATGTTGTGAAATTAATTTAAAATACACACACACACACACACACACATATATATACCTGAAAAAATTTGACCGCGGAGACCCAGAGGGGCATCTCTGGAAACTCCGACGAATCCCTTGGGGACCTTGCCAAAACTTGGCAGGACACCCAAGGAGCCTCACCAAAGTCTAGCGAGACCCTTAGGGGATCTCGGCCAGAGTTTTGTTCATCGGGGTTTTTCGGGCGGACCCTATTTTGACTTTTTTCTATGTTTTTGTACTTTCCTAGACTAAATTTCATGATATGAATAAAGTTTCAGCTAAATTCTAATTCCAAAATGAAATAAAAAATAATATATCTAGAAAGAAAATAATAAGGATGAGTTTTTAATCAATACATCAACCGAGAAAGATGAACCTGAGCTGGAAAGTCAAGATCCAACACCTCTATGGGAGTAGTGGGAGTAAATCCTAGCATGGTGTCACTCAATCTCAATCCATAAGCGTCATCAATGCTGACGGAAAAAACACCCGGCTAATCGGTAGGCTGAGGATAGAGGTTGGAAGCAAATTGGAGCTGCTAGTAGTGACTTTCAACAACATCTTACTATAGAGGAGGAAAGACAATTTCTAGAGAGAGAGTATGATAGGAAAAGTGAGAAGAGAAAGGAAGGAGGGAGTATTTATAAGAAAAATGAGCAGGCCCCAACTATTTAATTCTCTAATAAAAGCCTCCTAACATAACGGAGCAATGCACAGGGACATCCCCGATATTTTTTCTAACTCATTAAATTTATTTCATAATGTTTTAATTTTTTATTGAAGGGATAAAAATTTTTACTTCTCATAAATTCAATCAAATAAATAAAACAAAATGTATTCACCTTCTAATTTTGTTTTCTAATTCACCGCAGGGAAACAAACCCTTATTTTATCAGATTCAAATTTGGTAGCCTTCAAAAAGGATTCAGGCATAATATCCTGATGATTTCGATGGTAAATGAAACAACCAGATGTCAACTCACAAGGGGCAAATAATGACCACACCGACTTCGAAGAAAGAAATGAAAAACCCCATTAGAACACGATGCCTAAAAGGAAGGCCCATGTCATCAACAATCAAGGATGAAGAAGTCACCAACCGCACCGGTCAGGTATTTTCTCGATCCCTGCGCTTTTTCGTATGATCTTACTAACTACTTAAGCCAATAGTGATCACACAAGGGGTAGCTGTGAGCATGGGATTTTGTACCAGCTCGCGCGTTCGATGATGTTGACTTTTCATATTTTAATTCGGAGATCATTAAATGGGAGTGCTTCTCATCTCTAATTTTGTTTTTAAGGACTTAAATTGAAAAAAATTAGAATTTAATAAAATTAAACTAAAAAATATTTTTAAAATTAATTAAAAATACAAAAAATGAAAAAAATTAGAAAAATATCGGAATCGGGGACATGCCTTGCCAGAAGTCTGGCGAGGTAGCCTCCCCAAAAAATCTGGCGTGGCTTGCCTTGCAAGAATTTCTAGCAAGTCTCGCCGGAATTTCTTTCCATTTTGGATTTTTGTGATTTTCCCCTATAAATATTTGGGGAATTTTTTATAATCAAGACCAGAAATTTTCACCAGAAAAGACAACCTAAAAACACTCTGATTTTCTGCAATTTTTTGGATTGAAAACATTTTTTAATTGGACCATTTCTTCAATCTCTAAAAACTCAAAAGATGGCGATGATTACTCCTAAAGGTCAAGAGGGTATTTCGAAGTGGATTCGCTCCTTAAGGGTAAGCCTCTAAGTTCCTGGAGCTACTATTTCGTGCTGATTGTATTTTTCTATACTTTATTTTACATGTGGACACATGAGTTATTTTACTTTATTTTTATTATGTCAATATTGCTGTAGTAATTTATCTTCTTCTTCTATTTATTTTATTTAATGGAGATATCAATTGGAATATCCCCACGAAGGGAATAAAAAATCTATTCCTAGATAACAACCCTCACTAATTAAAATGAGCAACCAACATGTTAATAAAAATGAACCTCTTTATTTCTAAATAAGAACTTCTAATCGTCGTTTGTTTTAATAAGGCCACAAGGGCCTCGCCAAAATTAAATTGATCATATGTGTAAATGTTGTGATATATACTGTGCTAACCTTGTGGATGCAGGTAGATTAGGATTAGATGTATGCCTAGGGTTTTTTTTCCTTCGTGTATCTCATTTTAATTATTTTTTTGGGAAATGTAATTAATAGATTAGGCGGGTGGTTGCATCCCCGAGGTTTTGTAATTTTTAATCTTTATTTTTCTGCATTTACTTACCGGATTTATTTACCGCTTTATTTATGAATTTATCACTTTTAAATATACTTGAATCATGCATCATAACTCGAAAATGACATAAGTACGAATATGCGTAACTATGAAATATGATTTTCTGTAAATGTAATATAATGTGATCCAATAAGAAATAAGCAACTTATCTCGAACTCGAATCTATATGTCTTAGTGGGCCATCCTTTGGAATTTAAACCTCATAGGACTTTAAGTCCTGGAAGAGCTAATCTAGGTGGCGACTCTAGACTAAGTGATGGCGGATTTGGTTTAACCAATCTAAAAATTTTTTCGCTTTCTCAACCAAACTTTCCGAGTCCCCGACCCGGTAACTATTATTTTCGACATAAAAACACCCCGGTGGACAGCGCCTCTCATTTTCCCACGCTCTCAACCCATCCCTCTATGTCGTCCGCTCACAATATACCTTTTGCATGGTAAGTCACAGTTTTAACACTTGGGCCGACATGGCGTTTGCGGATTACCATTCATTATCTCCTATTTGGCGGAATATCATATCATATTATTCTGTAATGATCTGTTTTGGGAGCTATTTTTGTCTAACTCTTGGGTTATAATTGGAAATGGAATTAGAGCATCCTTTTGGCATGATAATTGAACATCAAACAAGCCACTCCAAACTCTTTTCCATGATCTTTACTTGATTTGCAATAATAAACGATGCTCATTTGTATCAAGCTACTCCCCGATCTTTGATTATAATTGCTTTTCTCACCCCTTTTGGAAACGGACATTGCGGCTAACTCAACGGGAGCGCTACAACCAGTTTCATGTATGGATTAATACTATTATCCAGAGCCTTTTCCAACGTTCAGGGGCTATTTCTTCTAGCTTCTGGTAGTAGTTTCACAATAATTCTGATGTTGGTTAGCAGCAACTCCGGTTCGGCACTGAGATTGACAACTTCTTCTGGGATTTCGGCAAGCATAAAATTTATTCAACAAGGGCATTTACCATTTGCTTTTATAGGATAGCCCTTTGGACCAAACCGGCAATGGAATTCATAAATACTAGGTCGGGTTGTCTCCTTCCGAAAATAAATTTGGGTGGTTGCTTTTTCACGGTAAGATTCTGACTCATTCTTTCCTTCCATCACGTTGTTGCAATGTGATTGAACATGTAACTTGTCCTTTTTGGAATAAGCCGGAAGCAATTGATCACGCATTATTACTTTGTCATAATAGCTTCCAAATTTGGCAAGATTTATTGAGATGGTTTGAGATGCCATCACCTATCCCACACACCTTGTTAAGCTTCATGGACATTTGGCAATCTTTCTTTTGAGCAGACATGTATCGAGAATTTGGTACTTCATTATGGTTTATCATATCTTGGCTTCTCTAGAAAAGGTGAAACAAATTGATCTTCGAGGGCACAACTGAATCAGAAGATATCTTCACCAAGAGCATTCACGTGTGTTCTTTTATTTTTTATTGTAATAATCATTCGCTTTTCTTTACAACCTCTAATATCTTTGTAAATGTAAGGTCTTTACTTTGTAATAAAACTTTGACTGGCTTTCGTTCTCGACTTGAGAATTAAAGCCACTTTATTTAATAAAAGAGGGGCAAGAGTTTTGTACGCAAGCGAGGAAACCAACCTAGTTGGGGACTTCGCCCCGAAATTTTCTCCCATCTCAACCTTTTAAGCTTGCAGAGAGGCACATTATCTCTCCAGGAGATTTTTGAAAAAATACAGAGAATGACAAAGACAAGAAAATAAAGATGTTAGAATATGAGAATAAGAATTATGCATTTTGAATATGAGTTAGTCATTTACAATGAGAAATACTATCTATATATAAGATATATAAAGGAGAAAGATAAATACATATATTTATGATATAAATCTGATTAGAGTTTAAGTGCATGGAAGAGAATTTGATATCAAGTCCTTCATTGGAAACGACATCTAACACTCCCTTTTAATGTCCATCATTACGAACGGGATACTAGTTAGTTAAAAACCTTATCAAGGAAAAACCTTTTGGAATAAAAACCTTGATCAAGGGAAAAATAGTGCAATGTACTCCCCTTATTCGCAAGAGTACTAAAGATATTTGAGATGGCGCATTCTAACATTACACTTCTTGAATGTTGTTGAAGGTAAGACTTTAATGAACAAGTCTGCTAAGTTGTTGTAAGAACGGATTTATTGAACACTTATTTCACTAATCTTTTTAGGTCAAGAGTAAAGAAAATCTTGGGTGAGATATGTTTAATTATATCTCCTTTAATGTGTTAGACATGATGTATGCCCTAGAGGCAATTAAGACTATATATCTTTATTATTTATAATGTACAAATGATTTTGAATTATTATTAATAATAATTAAGGCATCTTTATTGCTTATTAGTGTTTTTTTTATTTATGTATCTCGTTGGTATCATATATGTATAGTATTAAATATGTATATGTGCATTGATGAGACAGTCTATGACTACTTTATAGCGAAAAAGTGCAAGGACATAGTGGTAGCTACGTGGTGTGAGAATTGCAAATACGTGTTACTATGAATAATCTAAACATACGTAGTCCTAGTTTCATTGAGATTGGACATCAATGGAGCGGATAGACTAGAATGTGTAGGCTTACTCCTTATATTAGATCCAAGTAGCCGATCTCACGACCTGAAGGTGGTACCTTGATTTAGCACATGGATGTATTCGGATAATATATTGGAGACCACTATGAGACAGAAACTAGAAAATAACTATATCCATGTGTTGGTGTCATGTCTTATTGCAGTAGTAGTACAAGTACCCTCAGACTTGAGATACTGGTTACCTGGTGTAGGAATTGTTATCCCTTGGGTCATACTTATTCATACCCTGGTGATAATGATGACATGAGTAATTATAGGTATAGTGATCATCACATGTTGGTAAGCCAAGTAGTCAAGATGGGATCCATCACTCCTGATATAGTGATATAATGGGAGATGTAACTTAGGGCCCCTTGTTGAAGTGACACACTCATAAACCTCTGATCAGGGTATAAGATTGATAGAATGGGTTTTTAATCAATCTTGATACATAATGGCTGAGTGGTATTCTTCGTGAACATGTCTAATTCCAGGATAGCTATACCTGTTACTCGAGCTGACACTTAATCTGAGCTCAATAAACTAGATGGTACTTAACCTGATAGAAGGAGTGTATTGTATTGGTTACTACTGTAGAACCGAATCAAGTCATAAGCATGTGAAGTTCCAAGTATCGGGGGATCATACACTTTTGCTAGAAAGCCTATTTGATCGTCTAGAGCTATCGGGATCCATATCGGTTTGGAATACTAGGCCTAAAGGTTCCTGGATGGGAAGCCAAGTTTAGGTTAAGCTCTAGAAGCTCAATACTTTAGGATACTATGAGGTCACACACTTTAGGTCTTTATCGGACTAAATGAAGAACCTATAGACTTGGTATATGACGAAAATACAAGTTGTCAAATTCGTTAGAATAATTATTAATTGGTTGAATTAAATTAATAATTAAAAGTAATAAAGAAGAAATAGAGAAAAATTACACAGAGTGGAACAAGGGAAATTTTCTCGTCGCTAGTGAGCCCCAAACGAACAAGAGTTGTTCGAAGTCGAGCCTACGCAGCTGCCTCGCAAGTTGAAAAGCTTGCAAGCCGCTACCATGCATGGTAAGCCCGCTTATGGCAAAGCAAGGCAAGCTCGCAAGGGCATGCCTAGCAACCCATGTGGTTTAGCTCCCTAGTCAAAATGATCTGCGTGACTAACCTAATTAGATTGGATGGGAATATTCCCATACCATCTAGTTATTAAGGGGGAGTCTAACACTCCCCCTTTTCCCTATATACAGGACTCTAGCTCCTCTCTTTATTCACACCAGAATATAGCTTCAGATTAGGTTTTCTCTTTGAATTCGACTTCCTCTTCTTCTTTTGTTGTGTGAGATCCTTCATTAGTTTCTCCTAACAATTGATGAATTCTTATGAAGGCTCTTTCTTAAGTGAGCATTCTTTATCATTTTCAGGTTAGTTTTTGAGTGGTCTAACAGTTGCTGTTTACTAACGGGTTCTTCCTCAAAGATGTTTTGGTCGGTGAAGATCCGTGCAGATTAATCGTAGAGGCTCTCCTAGTTTAGAAGCTCGTGCTAACAAAGTGCTGCCAAATTACACAAAGGGAACATGGAAACTAAGAGAGAGAAAGCACGCCTCAACTAGTAATGCTTTAACCTTAAATGCTAGGTTTCTTTTATAAGCTTTATAAACTTAAAAGCATCTATGGAACTTTTTAACTTAGATTATATCAATCATGGCATGCTTAGGAGATCTTTAGGTTAATTTGAAGTTTTGAAATTCCACTTTGCAATGATTGCATGTTCAATTACTGTCTTCATTAACCAGCTATGGTATCAAAGCCTGCCTTATGATATCCATGATTGATAATAATATGTTAAATTACGATTTTCTATTAATTGATTAAAGTATGATATGCATTTTCAACTCCTGTTATAGAAAATGATGCGATAACTAGATTAAGGTTTTGCTCAAACTTAGTATAGGTGATTATCATATAAATTAACAATGTTTTACTACACGTGTAAATGCTTTAATTGAGGGTCATCCCATACCTCACTTAATTAAAGAACGGAATCTTTAAATCATAGTTATCCATGGTACAACGAATTGAAGTGCCCCATGGTTATTTTGGAAAAGATTAGACTTGGCCTCTCATTCACTTCAAGGAAGGCCTCTCCTACCTGGAAATCTCCATCAGTATTAGACTCAGAAGTAACCAAGGGAATTTTATGACTTAGTTGATTTTTAGTATGGGAATTAGATTTTGCATATGGTTTTACAAACGTGGTTTAAGTTATTAGATTGAAACTTATAGACATAGGTGCAATGACTTAAACATGGACCTTGTTTGTTTTGCATGCTATGTGGAGTCTTGGCATAATGGAATTATTACAATATACCAGTCCAGAGCATGTTCCCTTAGAGTTAATAATTCCAAATAGCCCAGAATTATTATTTTTATTATCATATCCATCGTATAAGACATATACTATGGCAAGACCAGCGGTACCAATAAAATCCCTACAACAATATTAAGGTGGTAGATTGTCTTCTTGTCATAAGTTGTGATACGAATCTTATTAATGGATGTAAAAATGTGTACAACATGTCTTCCCACTTACCACATTAAAAGCAGACATTTACATTTCCTTTCTTACTTTTCTTCTTCTTACTGATTTTCTTCTTGGCACTCAGACCCTTTCCAAAATGGGACCCACCCTTGGAAGGCTTAGCTTTCTCAACAAAAAGAAAGCCTTAGGATCCTTTCGAATCTTAGGCTTTAGGTTTTCTACTTGTTGATCAACTCTGGTAGTGTGGCATCGGTCTTGTTCATGTAATAATTAGTTACAAATTATGAATAAATATCAGTTAATGAGCCAAGAATCAGATCCAAACATAATTCGTGATCCTCACAAAACAAGTCGAGTCAGCTTCTCTATATAACCCAATAATTTAAGAGCATGTTGTGGTGTTGAAGTGCCAGCCTACATCTTCATTTCGAATAAGAGTTTTGACGTATCAAATCTCTCGGACCTGGCCTACTCTGAAAAGAGCTCACAAAGATGGAGAATCATGGTATCGAGGTCCATGCTCTCATGCTATTTCTGAAGCTCAGAATTCATGGTTTCCAGCATTATACATGCTGCTATTTGATGATCTTTTTAGTGCTTCTCCCATGCCTCATGTTCATTGGCACCAGTTTCAGCATCAGGCTCATCAGTGAGGGGTTCATCTAAAATATAAGTTATCCTTTCATGTTTGAGGACTATCCTCACTACCCTGAACCAATTAGTAAAGTTTGAACCATCTAATTTATTATCAAGAATTGAGCAAAGGTTTATGTTCAGATTCATTGTTCAACCTAGATATAAGATAGAATTTGTTTAAACAATAGTACACATGCATTTAATATAAGGTCTTTAATTAAACACATAATACTTACTATTTCTCGACATTCACATAACCCATTCTATTTATATTCGGGAAATTAGATTGAACCAATTTTCCTTAGTAGGTAACATCCATAGCCACTCATCATGACCCCCACTATCGTAGGTCAAGCCACAATAAGACAACCATGGTTGGAACCCTTCCATTTACATCTCTTGCAATTTGCTAATCCATTTGAGTTCTCTTTCTCGAGATGTGCATACCCGATTGTACGACTCCTCAGATGTGTCTCTAATTTAGCATTGGCTCTAATAATATGGATAACTAACCCATTTTAGTTAAGGCTTTAACCCCATCTAGTCTCATGAACAAACACATGTTAAGGGCCTAATGGAATGGGTATCCAATAGTGCGTGCGAACCTTGTTTAAAAGGGAAGGTGACTAAAAAACCTTTCAAAAGAAAGGGATAACATGCCACTAGTACTTTGGAAATAATGCATTCCGATGTATGTAGTCTAATGAGTGTTAAGACATACGAGGATTTCATCTACTTCATAACCTTTATCGATGATTACTCATGATATGGTTATTTGTACTATATGAAGCACAAGTCTGAAAGTTTTGAGAAATTCAAAGAGTTCAAAGTGGAGAAACAGCTTGGGAAAAGTATCAAGACCCTTTGATCTAATCGAGGCAGTGAATACTTAAGCCAAGAGTTTCAGGATTATCTAAGGGATAGTGTTATTTTATCTCAATGGACACCTCCTTATACACCCCAACACAATGGAGTGTCAGAAAGGAGGAATTGAACCCTACTCGATATGGTTTGGTCCATGATGAGCCAAGAAAAACTTAGCAGATCCTTTTGGGGTTATGCACTTGAGAGCGTAGTTTATATTTTAAATAGAGTGACCTCTAAATTAGTTGATCTAACTCCATATGAGTTATTGTATGGTAAGAAACCCGCTCTTTCTCACCTGAGAGTTTGGGGATGTCTTGCTTACGTTAAGAGGACAAGTTTAGGTAAGCTGGGTGCTAATTTTGATAGATGTCTATTTGTAGGTTACCCTAAGGAAACTATAGGGTATACCTTCTATGATCCTAAGGAATCAATTCCTTGAGAAGGAGTATATACTTGCAAAAGCTAATGGGAACAATCTTAAGCTGAGCACTCAAGAAAATCAAGTTATTTTAGCTACACCTATTACACAAGAAAGTGTAAGCATGGAGCAGCCTATTATAACATCGACATTGCATAGGTCAAGCCGAGCTCCAATCGCTCTTGAGCGATACGGGTTTTTCATCTCTGATGATAAACATCTCTTCCTACAGAGCATGATGAGCCCAGGACTTACAAGGAGGTAATGGAAGGCTCAGAATCAGACAAATGGCTTACAGACATGAGGTCAGAGATGGACTCTATGTACAAAAATCAAGTATGGAGGTTGATTGATGCTCCAAGTGGGATTAGGTCCATAGAATGCAAGTGGGTTTTCAAGAAGAAAACTGACATGGACGGTAACATAGTTACCTATAAAGCAAGGCTGGTTGTATAAGGGTACAGTAAAAAAGAAGGCATTGACTTTGATGAGACCTTTTCACAAGTGGCCATGTTGAAGTCTATCAGGATACTCCTTGCCATCACCGCTCATTACGATTATGAGATTTGGCAGATGGATGTGAAGATAGCATTCCTTAATGGAAATATGGATAAGGATGTGTTTATGACACAATCTAAGGGTTTTACATCCAAGGATGGCTCAAAGGTATGCAAGTTGTAGAAGTCCATTTGTTGAATTAAGCAAGCATCGTGGAGTTGGAATATTAGGTTTCACAAGACAATTTAAGAAATTGGTTTTGTATCAAATGCTAATAAACCCTATGTATATAAGAAGGCTAGTGGGAGTGGGATCATTTTCCTTGTATTATATGTCGATGACATTATTAATTGGAAACAATATTCTTTTTCTTCAGACAATTAAGTCATGGTTGTCAAAGAAGTTCTTCATAAAAGACCATGGAGAAGTAGCTTTTATACTAGGTATAAAAATCTATCGAGATAGATCTAGAAGGTTTCTAGGTCTTGTGCAAAGTACATACATAGACAAGGTTTTGGCTAGATTTAACCTTGAGCTGTCAAGAAAGTGTTATCTCCTAATGTCTCATGGGATTAACCTTTCTAAATCTGAGTGTCCAAGAACACAAGAGGAGAGACTACACATGAATGGAATACCCTATGCCTCAACGATAGGCTCCATCATGTATGCTATGGTATGCACTCGGCTTGAGGTCTCACAAGCATTGAGAGTTACAATAGCGGTGTTGTGGAAGAGTAGTTGTTTTGGAAGAGTTTCAAATAGGACATAGAATCTAAGCAAGCTGTGTGCCTTAAGGTATTTATTGGTGATCTCGGTGTTGTGTTCAGCATTGTAAATCCAATAGCGGTCTATTACGATGGCAATGGGGCTAATTCTCAAGCAAAAGAACCATGGTCTCGTCACACCAACATATACTCAAAAAGAACTATCTTGTTCAAGAGATGGTATCCAGAAAAGATATAAATTTAGAATACATCATGATGGATCAAAATCTAGCGGATGGGCTAACTAAGTCATTGACTCAAGTTAAACATGACCAGCATTTTAACGAGTATGGAATGAGGCACATAGGCAATTGTCTCTAGTGCAAGTGGGAGATTGTTAGACATGATGTATGCTCTAGAGGCAATTAGGGTGATATATCTTTATTAGTTATAACGTACAAATGGTTTTGAATTATTATTAATAATAATTAAGGCATCTTTGTTTCTTAGCAGTGCTTTTTATTTATTTATGTATCTCGATGGTATTATATATGTATAGTATAAAATATGTATATGAGTATTGATGAGATAAAGTTCATGACTACTTCATAGAGTAAAAGTGAAAGGACATAATGGGAGCTATGTGGTGTGAGAACTACACATACGTATTACTATGAATAGTCTAAATATACATAGTCATAGTTTAATTGAGACTGAATATCAATGGAGCAGAAAGACTAGCATATGTAGGATCACTCCCTGAATTAGATCCAAGAAGCTGATCTCATGAGCTGAAGGTGGTATCTTGAGTTAACACATGGATGTATTCGGGTAATACATTAGAGATAGCTAAAAGATAGACACTCAGAAATAACTATATCCATGTGCTGGTGTCATATTTTATTGCAATAGTAGTACAAATATCCTCAAACCTGAGATACTAGTTACCTTGTATAGTAGTTGCTACACTTTGGGTCATACTTATTCATACCTTGGAGATTAGGATGACATGGGTGATTGCAGGTATAGTGATGATCACATGTTGGTAAGCTAAGTAGTCAAGATGGGATCCATCTCTCCTGATATAGTGATATAATGGGACATGTACCTTAGGGCCCCTTGTTGAAGTGACACACTCATAAACAATATAAGATTGATAGAATGGGTTTCTAGTCAATCTTGATACATAATGGCCGATTGGTGTTCTTCATGAACAATTCTAATTACAAGATAGCTACCACTATTACATGAGCTGACACTTAATCCGAGCTCAATTAACTTGATGGTACTTAACCTGATGGAAGGCGTGTATTGTATTTGTTACTACTACAAAACCGAATCAAGTCATAAGCACGTGACATTCCAAGTATATGAGGGATCATACGCCTTTGCTAGAAAGCCCATTTGATCATTTAGAGCTATCGAGTTCCTTATCTGTCTAGAAAACTGAGCCTAAAGGTTCCCGGATGGGAAGCCAAGTTTAGGTTAACCTCTAGCGGCTCAATACTTTGGGATCCTATGAGGTCACACACTTTGGGTCTTTATCAAAATAAGTAAAGAGCCTATAGACTAGGTTGATGCCGAAAATACAAATTGTCAAATTCATTAGAAGAATTATTAATTGGTTGAACCGAATTAATAATTAAAAGGAATAAAGAGGAAATAGAGAAAAATTACACAAAGTGGAGCAAGGGAATTTTTCCCTTGGCAAGTGGGCCCCAAATTGTTCGAAGTGGGGCTTACGCAGCTGCCCTGCAAGCTAAAAGCTCATGGGCTACTAGCGTTGTTCGCAAGTTTTTTACTACTCTCGTTCCGAAAGGCTTGTCCCCAGCAACGGCGCTAAAAACTTGTTCGCCACTTTTCTACTGATAAGTTTAATAGTTTGTTCACAAGATTTGGCTATATATCAACGGCGCCAAAAACTTGTTCACATAAATCAAAGGTGTTGTCAGTACCACTTATCAAATAGAAAAATGATGATAACTGCAAGTATACAGTTGTGATGTAGTTTTAAAAGATATCGATCTTACAGGGAAGGACTAGCTCTAAAGATCAACAAGGGAAAATAGAATAAAGAAATAAAATATTTTTAGATTTTTGTTGGAATGATGGATGGATAGACAAATGTATGAAAGATTAGAAAAGATAAAAAGTATAAAGATATTCCCTACGAATAAGTATAAAGATATTCCCTACGAATAAGTATGGCAAAGATAATATGTAAAATCATCAAAGTTATTACGAACACTAGATTAATTTAACAAACTCGGTTCTAGACACTCAGATATTCAACTATTCACTGCAGAG
>CATIWQ010675457.1:0-12091 GCA_949673415.1 Euphorbia schlechtendalii
CAGATGGGTTGCTGATGTAGAAGGTTCTTGTTGTGCTAAAATACACTCCAAGCCTCTAACGAGGGAGGTACATGCGATATGGCAACAAGTGCTCCACTCGCTCAAGTACTATCTTTTCTCAAGGAGGCAGATTAGTACAAGAGAAAGCTTCGCGGTAATAGTGGTACCTTAGACTTATGGGCTAATCCCTTCTACTACAATGCATTATAATGAATATGTCAAAATTAAAAGAAAACGGAATAATGTGATCAATAAGAGGCGCGGTGGGCCAAGAGTGCGCGAAGGTTCAGAGGCGCGGTCCACCAGGGTGTTTTGAAGAAAGGAAGGAAGAAGAAAAAGCACCGGGTCTGGGGCCCGGGAAAAAAAGGTTTGAAAGACAAAAAGGCAAAAACGTTTTAGATCGGTTCGAACCCGAATCTGCCGTCTCTCAGTGTGGAGTCACCACCTGGATTAACTCTTTCTAGGAATTAGAGTTCTGTGAGGCTTAACATCCGGGGGACGGCCCACCAAGACACAGAGATTCGGGTTCGGGATAAGTTGCTTATTTCTTATTGGATCACATTAAATTACATCTACAGAAGACCATTTTTTTAATTGTGCATATTCGCACTTATGTCATTTTTGGAGTTAAATGCATGATTCATGTATTGCGAAATATAAACCATTAACAAAGCGGAAAAATAAATCATCCACAAAAATAGTAAGTAAATGCGGAAAGTGAATGCGGAAAATAAAACTACAAGGCTTCAAAAGTCGGGGGATGCAACCACTCGCTAACCTATTATTTACATTTTCCGTAAATAAGATGTACAATACCCGAAGGAAAATAAAAGCCTAACATACATCTAACCTGCATCCACAAAGGTTAGCACAGGGGATATATCACGTATGCTCGATTTGATATTAACGAGGCCCGTGTGGCCTAATTAAAATATCAGCGATTTAAAGTTGTTAATTCAAATAAAAATAGTAGTGAAAATGATCGCATGGTAAAAAGTGTGGTCCGTTATCCGGAAATATGTTTTAATTCCCTTCGTTGGGGTATTCTAATACAGAAACTAAAAAGAAACAAAAGAAGAAGGAGAATTACAACATTATTTACAATAAAATAAAATAACTCCTAGGTCAAAAATAAAAATTAAAAAGAAAAGAACATGGAACATGGAATTTGCAGCTCTAGGAACTCAGAGGCTTTACCCTTTTGGTGTGAATCCACTTCGACGTACCCGTTAGATCCCCGGGAGCGTTCCTCGTTCGTTTTTGTAGTTTAGGTGAAAAGGTTGATGTAAAAAAAATCAAAAAATCTCCGTTTAATTCTTGGGTTTTTAAAGTAATTTAATTTAAAAAAAGATTGTTTTGTTGGAAAATAAAATGTTTAATTATCCAAAAGATAATCAGACTCGGGTTCTAAATTGGTTTTAGACCTGAGAATATATGAGGATTTAAGAAGAAAAGGTGAAGAAAATTTATAAAAAGATAAAGAAATTTGGGATCCGAAAGTGTTTTTAGATCTGAGAAAAAGTTAGAAGAAAGTAATAAAAAACGTTTTTTAGTTTTTGTTCTGAAAGAGAGGATTTTTCTCTCTGAATTTTCCGACCTCGTTTATCGAAAATGATCCTACTATTTATAGGAAAATCCCGAAAAAAAACCAAAAAATGAAAGTTTTTCCGGCGAGGGGCCTCGCCGGAAAAAAGGCCTCGCGGGGCTCATCGTGGGGCTCGCTCGCGCGTCCGCGGGGGCATCATAGGACCCTCGCGGGAATCCCCGCGAGGGTCGCCTAGGACCCTCGCGGGGATGCCCCGTGAGGGTCGCTAAGGACCCTCCCGGGGATCCCCTTGAGGGTCTCCTAGGACCCTCGCGAGGAGGCCCTGCGAGGGTCGCTAAAGACCCTCGCGGGAATCCCGACGAGGGTCGCTTAGGACCCTCGCGGGCAAGCCCCGCGAGGGGCCCTTAGGACCCTCGCGGGAAGGCCCCGTGAGGGTTCCATACGACCTTCGCAGGCAATCCCCGCGAGGGTCCCTTAGGACCCTCGCGGGGAGTGCGGGCTGCCTCGCGCAGCTTTGCGCGAGGCTGCCATTCGCGAGGCTGTCTCGCGCAGCCTCGCGCGAGCTGCCTTCGCTGCCTCGTGCGAGGCTGCCTCTGCGCGGGATTTATTTATTTATTTATATTTTTTTTATATTTTTTTTGTATTTTTTATTTAGTTAAATAATTTAAAACGTCTGAGGAGGATTCCCATATGAAGATCGTCGGATGGTCGAAAATCATGTGATTCGAGGATAAATTTCCCGAATAGCCGTCATCATTGAACACGCAAGCTGGTACAAAATTCCATGCTCACAGTATGCTTCATGAATTGTAACATCATTTCCTTCATCTCCTCAATATTAGATTTCTTGGTTTGTTAAGAAGGTCTAGGTTGCTACATTTTATGTTGAACCTGCTGCTATTGCGGAAAATGGCTGTGAGGTTGTTGATAAGGAGCTTGCTTGCCAGGTTGTTGACTCTAAGAGAAGTCACATTGTGTCTCCGTCAATTGGACTGTAGCAATCAATGTTTCTAATATATCCTCCACAGAAATCACAAATCATATGTATATTTTAGATTACCGAAACATGCTGCTTACCAAGTTACCTTAGAATCAGATCCACTTTGTTAGAGAGCTTTGCAACGGCATCGGATTCTCCTTGTTTGCTATGATCACCACTAATCGAGTGCCATTTATGGCTGGTGTTAACCAAACTTCTAATCAGCTCATAAAGTTCCTCTGGAGCAAGTTCTTCGGGATCACTATTAGCCACGGACTCAATCTAAATTTTGTATGCATTGGTTAAACCATTGTAAAAGTTTTGAATCTGCATTTATATTGGAATTTGATAATTTGGCACTCTCCTCAATAATTCTTTGTATCTTTCCCAAGCCTCGGATAGAGATTCGTCAGATTACTACGAAAAATGAGTGACTTTGTTTCTCAGCTTGATTGCTTGCCATGGAGGAAAATATTTGGTTAGGAAAGCTTGCGCCATATCATTCCATGTCTGAACTAATCTAGACTGAAGGGTTTGCAGCCAATTTTTAGCTTTATCCTGTAAGGAAAATGGGAAAAGAATAAGTCTTATGACATCATCCAAGACTCCACAATTTGTACTAAAAGTATTGCACATAGTGATGAAATCTTAGATATGAGCATTTATATCCTCTCCTGGTAGTCCTCCAAATTGAACTGCTTCTTAGAGCATTTGGATCATGAATGCTTTAATCTCAAAGAGGTTTTCTCCTTCATTGGGTATTAAAATGCAAGTAGAGTATCCCTTGGTTGATGGTCTAGAATACTCCTTGAGTCTTTGCCTTGGTGGGAGCAAGTTTATATCTCCTTTTCCTTCGGGTTGTTCTTATATATTTGGGGGAATAATTCTATCTGCCATTCTTTGTCGTATACTCCTCCTAGCTTAATCTTCGGTAATTTCTTTCAATTTCAGGTTCTATGGGAATTAAGGGTGGACCAATCCTTCGCATACAACAGCGATTGCTTAAAAAAAGATAGCTACAAAAATTGAAACAAAAAGATTAAACATACCAATTTACAAACATAAATTTTAAAAAAACTTCACACGTTGCTCCCTGGTAATGACGGCAAAAACTTGGTGATGCCCGAATGTACCTAGCAAGTATACTAGTTCGTTTTTAGTAGCAAGTGGCAAGACCAAGTGTCATCCCATAGGGAGCAAGGTAAATATTTAAATCTTTTAAGTAAATTGGCACATTAACAAGTCACAAAAATATGATAGATGAGTAAAATAAAGAAAGTAGTGAAATTTATGATTACTTTAAACTGAAAACTTATTGTTGTGACTGAAATTAACAATAAATAAAGGCACATGCATCACCAACAACTTAAACAAGCTTAGAGGCAACTTCCTTATATTATTCTAACATGTTTTAGCACGTAGATCTAAGATGTCTTACACTAAATTCCCTAAGCTCAGCATACTATCGTATTGCTTAGATTCTATAAAATTTCACTTTGGGATTTCTCCACATGTGAGTTACACTTTAAGCATTAAGAACAAGCAAGCATTCTATTAAATTTAATAGAAACCTCTAGAACACTCCTAATCCCTTTCAGTATGTGTGAAGTGTGTGTTTCATGTTAGTTTTGTGTTCATAATTCACCTTTCAGTCCTTCTTGATTCCACTAAACATAAGTTTGTCCAGACTTATGAGAGGTTAAAGATCAAACACAAAACAATCAATCTTAAGATGATGTTAAAATAAAAGTAGAAAGTTAATAAAACCTCTTAACAGCTCAATCAGCTTGCTAGCTTAGCCTGCTGGAGAGTTAGTTAGAAAAAGTCCTAAAAGAATACAAGAATAATAAATAGAACAACAAATTAAACATGAAAAATAGAATATTTAGGTAAAAGTGATTAAAGTAACACCACAATACGAAAAAGAGCTAATCTAAAAAAGCTCTCCTCCAAAAATGGGAAGTCTCCTATTTACAGGGGTAAGTGGACCAATCTAGAAAGTCCACTTGCACTTAAAATAATATAAAAAATCCTACACCACTTATAAGTGGTATCTTCAACAAGCCAAGGAAGCTTCTCCAACATTCCAGGGTTAATTTGGTCTTTTTCCTTTCTAAAATATTAGCTTCAAAGGTAGATTGGGCTTCCTCTCCCTTAATGGGCCGTGGGTCATGTCCAGTAGCCTTATACAACCTATTTTCATTGCTTTCTTTCTGGTTTCTTCAGCAATCAGCTTACCATTGATAGCAACTTGCAAAAATCATTAAAACCTTTATAATTTCTACAATTCAACTTCAAATTAGATTTTTTAAAGTCATTTATACTTGTATTTTCTTGGAACAATTTACACTTATCAGTGTATGTCAAACGTACTGGCATCTTAGAGGAGTCTATGCATGTAGATTTTGATGAAAGTAACATTCTAGAATGACGTCCCTCTGATGAAGACGGAGGAGTTCCCCAACATTCAAATTAACTTAGTATGCCGCAAGCTATGCTACCCAACTCAGCACAGGAACCCATAGCTAAGGAAGCCAAAGATGATGATGAAGATCTTTCTATCAACTTCAATGATGGTAAAGATCAACCTCCACCTTAGCATCCCATTGTTGATCCTCTTACTGTTGATCGAGTCTTCCAAGAGAGATTAGAGTTCATCGCAACCATCTACTAGACAACATAGTTTACGATGTTCATAATCCTATGATGATGTGAGGTTAGCTTAGTCAGATGACGAGTCATCCAACCTTCATATCATTGATCTAACCCTAAGAAGTTTGAAAATGCAAAAGGCAATAATTATTAGATGATCGCAATGCAATAGAAATTTGATCAGTTCAAGTGCAATGATGTTTAGGATCTAGTTCCTAGGCCTAAAGGGAAATCAATTATCGGCACCAAATGGGTTTTCAAGAAAAAGCTAGATGAAGATGGCATTGTTGTTAAGAACAAGTCTAGGCTTGTTGCTCAAAGCTAAAATCAGCAAGAAGGAATCGATTATGATAAAACCTAGGCAACAATAGCCCGGATCGAAGCCATTCTAACCCTTTATGCTTTCGCATCCCATATAAACTTCAAATTATTTCAAATAGATGTCAAAAGCGCTTTCCTTAATGGATTCCTTCAAGAAGAAGTTTATGTTCACTAGCCTCCAGGCTTTGAAGATGCAAAGAATCTTGAGCATGTCTTCAAATTGAAGAAAGCTCTCTGCGGATTGGAGCAGGCTCTAAGATTTTGGTATGAGAGGCTGACCAATTTCTTGATCAGCAAAGGCTATGAAAGAGGTAAAGTAGATATAACTTTGTTTATTAGGCGAAGGAAAGAAGATGTGTTGCTAGTCCAAATACACTTTGATGATATCATATTTAGAAGATGTTCAAGGAATTCAGCAAGAAGATGAGAAGCAAGTTTGAGATGTCTGTGAGTGGACAACACGGAGTGATGGGCTGAGAGCATGCACATTGAGAGACGTAGTCCACCAGGGTGTTTAAAAAGTACCGGGTCGGGGACCAAGAAAAAGTTTGGTAGAGAAAGTGAAAATGTTTTTAGATTGGTCAAACACGAATCCGCTGTCTCTTAGTGTAGAGATACCACCTGGATTAGCTCTTTCCAGGAATTAGAGTCTTGTGAGGCTTAACATCAAGGGGACAGCCCACTAAGACACAAAGATTCGAGTTCAGGATAAGTTGCTTATTTCTTATTGGATTACATTATATCACATCTATAGAAAACTGTATTTCTTAATTATGCATATTAGCACTTATATAATTTTTCGAGTTATTATGCATGATTCACATATATTTAAAAGTGATAAATCCATCTGTAAAGTAGTAAATAAATGCGGTAAGTAAAGATTAAAAATTACAAAACCTTGGGGATACAACCACCCGCCTAATCTATTAATTACATTTCCCAAAAAATAATTGAAATTGCGATACCCAAAGGAAAATGAAAATCCTAAACATAAATCTAATCCTGTATCCACAAAGGTTAGTACAGGGTATATTACAACACATTGCATGTTTTCTAGATATTGGCTTTAGAGAGGCCCGTGTGGCCTATTAGAAAAACACGGTAATGGGTTTGTTATTTTAAAATAAAAATAATTCATTTTAATTAACACATTGGTTACTCGTTTTAATTAATGAAATTGCTCGCATGGTAAAATAGTGGGGGCTGTTATCCGGGAGTATATTTTTATTCCCTTCGTGGGGGTGTTCTAGCGTATATCTCCATTAATAAAGAAATTACATATGAAGAAAGAATTATTACAACATTTGGAATAAAATAGAATAATAAAAATCCAAGGTCCGTAGAAGAAATCAGAATAAGGAATAATAGACAATGAGCACGGAATTAGCAGTTCTAGGAACTCATAGGCTTACACTTTAGGAACGAATCTTGTTCAATAATATTCGTTCGACCTTAGAAAGTATTTCTCATCGTCTTTTAGTTTTTGTGGTTGAAAACTTGGTGTAAATCTCGAAAATAATTGTTTAATTCCCGAAATTGGTTGTAGTTCTAAAAGCTATATTTTAATCTAAAAATTTCTAGTCCCAATTATCAAAAATTCCCCAAATATTTATAGGGGAAAGTCTCAAAAATCCAAAAATGGTAACAAATTTCGATGAGGGTCGGTAGAAATTCTGGCGAGCCTTGCTAGAAAAAATCTGGTGCGGCTCACCAAACTTTCTAGCAAGCCTTGTGAGAAATTCTGGCTACCTCACTAGACTTCTAGCTAGGTAGGTCCCGATTCTGGTTTTTGCTACTTTTTCATATTTCCTGTGCGTTTTTATATTTTTTGTATTTTCTAATTAATTTTTTGAACAAAAGAGAAAAATAAATTATTTTATTAAAAGTCCATTTTAAATTTAAAGACGAGGAACACTCCCACATGAAGGTGTCTGGATAGTCGAGAATTGTGTGATTCAAGGATAAAATCAAGAAAAGCCATCATCATTGAACGCATGAGCTATTATAAAATTCCATGCTCACAGCTGGCCCTTTTGTGATCGCTACTAGTTAAATAACCAGTATGATCACATGAAAAGAGAGAAGGGAATGAGAAAATACCTAACCGGTGGTTGGTGACTTCTTTATCCTCTATCGGTGATGACATGGGCCTTCCTTTCGGGTGTCGTGACTTAATTGGGTCATCCATTTCTTCCTTTGGAGTCCCCTGATGTTTAGCTCCCCTTGTGGGTGGGTCTGTTGTAGTCATTAGGTGCCCCTTGTGGGTTGATCTCCAATTGGCTTTGCTTGTTGGAATTACCAAAGTAGGTTGCCTAGAAAGCGAACCGAATTAGATTCTCATTTCCTTGTTCGATTTCATTTCCCTAGTAGGAAATTGAGTTGATTCCAGTGACAAATTAGAAAAAATATAATGTTAATACATTTTATAATGAATGTTTTAACTATTTGATTGAGTTTATGCTAAGTAAAAATTTTTTCCCCTTCAATCAAAAAATTCAAACATCGAGAAATAAATTTAATGTGTTAGGGAGATACCGGGGATGTCCCGTGCATTGCCTCGTTGTGTTAGGAGGCTTTCATTGGAGAATATAAATAGGTGGGGCCCACCTAATTTCTTTAAAAATATAACTCTTCTCTCCTTATTTTCTCACTTCTCACTTCTCACTTTTACTCACTCTCTCCTACTACTTTCTCTCTTCCTTCTCTCTAGAAAAGATGTTGAAAGTCGCTAGTAGGCAGCTCCGGTTCCCTTCTAATCTTTGTCCTTAGCCTACTCATCAAGCTTGCATTTTCTCTGTTGATATTGATGTCGCATACGGCTTGAGTGCAAGGGACACCATGCTGGGGTTCACTCCTACCACTTCTATAGAGACACTAGATCCTGATTTTCTGGCCGAGCTCCATCTTTCTCGGATCGAGGTATTTACTACAAACATTTTTATTTATTTTTTCTTCAGATTTATTACCTTTATGTTGTTTAGGCAGTAGAATTGAACTGAAACTTGAACCATGTTGTGAAATTTTAGTTTAGAAAAGTACAAAAATTAGAGAAAAGTTGAATCAAGGTCTGCTGTGAAAATTTCCGGTCGACCAATTCCGGCGAGGTATCTGAAGGGGCTCGCCAAAATTTCCGGAGGGTCCCTTAGGAACCTTGCTAGAACTTCCAGCCAAGGTCTCTTTGGACCCTTGCTAGAATCTCTGGAGAGGCCCCTAGGAGCTCACCGGAATTTTTCGGCAATGCCCCTCGGGGTCTCCGTGGTTGTTTAAAATTTTAATTTTTTTTATTTTTGTATATATTTTGCTTTAAATTTTTAAATGTGTCTTTTTTGACTTTATTTGTATTCCCCTACACTTCGCCACACGGGTGAGTATTCTACCATCCAGACTTGGTGGTGCCATGCTTCCTCTCGGTCGGAGCTTATTTAGGCCATCCAGGCTACTAGGTTTGGCGACCTAGCTAGGTCTTTGCAGCCCACATTATTGCTATATGCGACATCTATCACCTTGGTGTAGAGGTGGAGTGACATCTCATGCACTTTTCATCTTCCGATCGAGGAGGTCACCATCACCCCGTTTGATGTGGTGGCGATCATTAATCTGCCCTGGACTGGTACTATGATTCATTTTAATGCTCTTTTGGAGTGGTTCTTTAAGGCTCCTATAGCCTATCATCTAGTCAGAGATTTGCTCTGTTTTGACCCGAGAGGCCAGGCATTGCGTTATAGCGTGCTAGTAGAGTATTGGACCGGTTGAAGGTCTGTTTCGGTGGCCGAGCTTCCATTATACATCCGCTCCTTTTTTATCTCCCTACTTAGTGTGACCTTCTTCCCGGTCTCAAACAGCAAGATCAACTACGCATTGATCGAGCCCTTAGCTGATTTGGATAGTGTTAGTGACCTTAACTAGCCCTAGGCAATCTTAGCCCATACATATTTTGCTCTTGATCTAATCACGCGGGCTCACTTGCGGTTATTACGATGTTTCCCCATCATTCTTCAAGTAGCATTTGTTCATTCTGCCATATGTGAATATCGGTTATTTTTTATTAACCTTGATTGACTTTTTGATCTTGCAGGCATGGGTTTTCTTCTATGATTTCCTTCCTGCCCCATGGTTTGCAGATGCTCCTGATGACACCCCCTACATGGCTTGGATTTTCTCATCTTTCAAGGGAGATATGTCAGACTCTGAGGGTTATTATCAGTATCTCTACGTTCTGACACTCGAGTAGGTGAGGATCCTTATTTTGGTAGATAGGACTACATTCATCTTTTGTGCAAAATTCACCCTATTTTGACTTCGCTATTTCTTTTTAGGTGGACCACAACCTCTAGAGGAGGCTCACTAGCTACTATATGGAAAAGGATATCAGGAGGAAGATGGATCGGTGTCGCTTTATTCTGGAGGGACCTAAGACCCGTGAGTGGTACCTGGGTAAGCGTATCTAGTTATGGTGGACTAAGCTAGTATCGGAGAGATGCATCCCTCCTACGCCTCCCACCAGACTGTTTTGGGCGGACTTAGTGATCACCGATCCTGAGGAGAGGCATCTCTTCTTTGAGGAGCATGGTGTGAGGCTCTTCGGTTGGGATGGTGATTACGAGCCATTCATTTAGTAGACGCTGCTCCCACTTAATCCACTAACCCAACCTGAGGTAGTGCAAACTCCTGCTCGGTCTGGGAGTCAGGGAGTTGATGGATCCGGTGTGGGTGCTAATGGTACCGGTATAGGCTGTCGGGTATGAGAGTTGTGTTAATTATTTTATTTATATTAACCTTGTTTCTATTCATTTACTTATCCCTACAGGAGGCAACCTGGAAGAGGGCCCGTGTTCCCGATTTCAATGCTTCGACCGGGGGTGCGAGCACATCTTCTTTCGGTGTTATTAAAGGAAGGTTCACGATTCCTCTCGACTCATCTTTTTATTTAATGGATTTCAGGGGAGCAAGCACTACAAGAAAAAAACAGAATAGCATCGGCAAAAAATCGATGCCAAATAGGTTTTAATGTCAACTTTGAGTCAGAAAAATCAAGTAGAGTCAAAATAGCGTCGAAATTTGGGTCGATGCAGAACGGCTCAACGCTAAATATTTAGCGTCGACAAATTGGATGTCGACTCAATTCAGCTTTGGCTTGTTGTTGCTATGTTCTTTCAAATAGTTGTCATAAATTGTTGTTTGACGTTAAATTGAGTCAACACACCTGACGCTATGTGGACACTAATATTTTCTCGACGCTAAGCAAAAACTGTTTTCTGGCAAAGCTATGTGGACACTAAAATCTATGGATGCTAAGCTCCTTAAATTCGATTTATTTGACACTATGTTGATGCTAAAAATTATGTTGCTCTTTTTTTAAACATGGATGCAAATTTAATTAGATTGTCGAAATTTGTTTGTGTTACCCTATAGCCTACTAAGCCATAATATTGTGGCTATAGGATAATACATTGTAATTGTTGTCATGTCAATACTTAAAATCTGGTAGGTATTATGTAGTATCTAATTTTAATCCATTTATGCCAACAACAATGTAATCAACCTTTTTACTCATAAAACAAATATGTAATTAATACATTTTCAATAATCTATTTACCAAAACATACGCTTATGAGATTTAATCATCAAAATATAAAGTTGCTTCTGTAATGACTAATGCATATAACATCAAAATATAAAGGTTTAAGTTCCTAAAGGAGAATACGATAAACTACGAATGAGGGAATGACCAATCTGTATTCGAGCTAGATGAGATGTGTTACTGTTAGACATCAAATCTGGAAATAGTTGTCTCACTCGTTCTTCCATTCCATGCTTAATATTGATAATGGCTTGCCTTAGTTCCTTAACTTCATTCTCCAATTTGTGTTGATGAAGAACCTAAAAAATAACAAATATATAATAATAGCCTTACTACCTCCTGGACAAAGCAAAATCCAAACATATTAAATGCTACCCAACAACTCAAAGAGACGCCACACATCCTATTTTTTCTATAGAATCATAAAGCAAAAAATATTCACAAGAACTTAATATAACATTATATAAGAAGATTAGGGGGATATGGGGAAAGAGAAATATATTATATTCCATATGTGAAACATTCCTAATTAATGGTAAATGTTGTAATTACAAATGACAGAATGATGTCTGCTATATTATTATCTACACCAACTTACAAAACACTCACGTAACAGAAAAAATGTTAGATAGTGAGCATAACAAGTTATCTCAACTAGTTGTACTAACATATTACAAAGTATTTTCATATTCTAACTTTAACAAAAATCACTAGAAACCTTATAACACAATTTTATATTAAGAAATAGCACTATAAACTAATACCTGTTATTGATCCATATTTTTAGAGTCTGCGATATTCAGTGTGAATTGCTTCAAGACCATAGACAAACAAATTAACAATAAACATGCATATGAATTTTGAGAACATAAGACCTAGTTCCTCTATGCTCGATGTTTAGCTTCCTTAGTCTCCCAACACTTCTTCCATTCAACCCATATATTTTCAAGAACATATCCAGGCTTCTTATTTGCACATTTGGCTTAGCTCAATTTATCAAAGTACCTCTTCC
>CATIWQ010675573.1:0-20604 GCA_949673415.1 Euphorbia schlechtendalii
TTAGAAACAAAAACACAAGCAAACTTTGTTAAATACAAACGATAAATATTTACTATTATACCTTGGGAATTCATGGTAAAGATAGCAATTGAACATCAACGTCTTGTTGTTCAAATTTTCATTTATAAAAACAAAGATTTATAAACTAATATGAAAACACAAATAAACAAACAAACAAACAAACACATAAAACATAACTAAACGGAAAGAAAAACTATACAAGATTCTAAATCGAAAAGAAAAGAAAACTATTTGTTCAGGAGTTAAAGATTCAATCATCTGATTAATCTTATAACATGACTCCCGCAGATCCCTTTCAACATCACATACTGAAATATGGATATTGCTAATCTTGCGATGAATAGAGATTTGTTCTTCCATTAATTCGTTCAACTTCCTTTTAAGATTGGTTGACCTACTTCCCTCTTTCCTAGCAATTTCCCTTTCTTGCTTTTTATCAGCCTCAACTCATTCATCCCACGATTTCCAATCATAGGTTATCCCATTCTCCCTAATACACTTAGTTAGCAATCCTTTGTTGAAGAAAACTTCCGTAGTTAACTCCGGAATTTCATCTTCATTAGTAAAGACTTCTTCACAACTTGGTAATCTCATAATTTATCCTAGCAAATTTTCCATAGTTCAACACCCGTATGATATCGTACCAGGATCGATTGCGGCATACATAAGAGTCCCCATCATAATCCCCAATACGTCTACAAGCATGCTATTCCAGATTGCTTCTAAGATAAATTATTCTTCAGGAATGATTATGTTAGAACTAGTTCTACCGAAAAGAGCACTACTTAGATAGAAGTGAAGACCGAGCAAACAGGGGTCTCGAATCCACCGGCTATAGGCAGATTCCTGTTTGAATTCGTCTTTTCTAGTAAGGCGATTCTATGTTGGTAGTGGATCCCAACCAGGAAGTATTTTATAGTAACAATCTTTGGGGAAGCCCAGATTTTGCTCCAATTTCTTCCTTGACAACTTATACTTCTTTCCTTGATGTCGATACTCCAAACAATTCATCTTAAGATTGTCCACACTAACGAAATCAGCATTTCCTTACAGTTGTCTTCACTATTCCCAATATTCATTGATGAATAGAGAACCATGTTTAGGACTCCAAGGTAATACATTACCCTCTCATAGATTCCTAATTGAATAAAACTATTCCTATGAATGACATAAGAACTAGTGAAATCTGCATCTCTAATGGTTTCAAAATGATCACCTTCCTCTTAAGAATGAATAGGAAAAGGTGCCTCATACCATTCTTCCAGGTCTGAAGGAGGAATGAGAACAGATTTTTTTGAGACTCATTTTGATGAAAAGGATTGATTGATTTCAAGGTTTAGAACAGAAATTTTTGATTGAAAAAGAAGTAATTTCAGATAACTGAAGTAACGAGTGTTGAGAATCATGACCTATATGCAGAATATGAGAAAAACTACTGAAAAAATGCCAGAACTACTGCAGTTATTGAAGGCGTAGCGATCGTGATCCTAGGTCGCGAGCATGACTTACAGAATTTTGAAAATAGAAAGTTGGTAGGGGAATTCACGAACGTGATAAACAGTCACGAATGCGAATAGGAAAAATAGAAGAGAATCTTCTATTTGTCAAGAATTAAGATGGAAAATTATGATAAATCACCCCAAATATGATTATTTCATAATCTTTTCACATCTAGAATGAGATTTAGAAAATTGTATGGTGTAGGAAATAAAACAAATACATAAAAACTTTAGAACTTACTTACCTTCCCCAGTAAATATCTTCAGAACGCGATTTCCTTCCCCGGCAATGGCGCTAAAAACTTGATCGCCACTTTTCTATTGATAAGTTTAATCCCTTAATGGTTCTAAAAACTTTTTCATGAAACTTGGCTATACCCGTCCAATAAGACTTATCATTAATAATAATGCCAAAAACTTGTTCACGAAAAATGTAGGTGTTGTCAATACCCCTTATCACAAAGAAAAATGATGATAACTACAAGCATACAGTTATGATGTAGTTTTAAAAGATATCGAACCCACAAGGAAGGAATAGCTCTGAAGATCAACAAGGAAAGACAAAGTAAAGGAAAGATAAAAATAGTTTTGAGATTTTTGAAAAGGAAGATCAGAATGAAAAGTAGAGTAAATATAGATGTGATAGATGAGAGACTCTAAATACATAGATTTTCACTACGAACATGTATAGCAGAGAAAACATGCAAGTTCGATGCACTAGACTAATCTAACAAACCCGGTTCAACACACTCAGATGTTCAATGATTCAACACATGAAATAACTTTTCTAATCCTAGCGCAAACGAGATAAGACTATTATATAAACCTGGACAACGTCAATACTATGCTTAGTATGAGTCGCTCTCACATAGCCATATTTTGCAAGTTACCATTCCAAAAATGTTGGCTCACTAAACAGCGTTATATCACAGATCCAATGATTAGACACGATATTGTTAACCCCGAAACTACTCTTAAAATTAATGCCAACGCATATAAGTTGATTAACATAAAAGACTTAGCACGAAATACGCATTATGACACATAGACATATCATAAACTTTGAAATAGAAAGTACAAGTAGAAAGAAAAGCAAAGTTGTAAGGTATGCAAGTGAAAGGTAAAGTTGATTAAACCATATCCACTCTTTAATGGGAGTCGTCAATTCCCGGAATTCATGCGTCTGCTTTGAATTCAATCTCGGCCTGTACAGAACCTCCACTAGGATGCTATTCCTTGCGAATATCGAACAAACGAATATTGAAGAACGAAAACTTTTATTGATAAGTGATTTGCAAGTACACTTATATAACAATCGCTCGAGAATATAGAGAAATCTAGTGATCGAAACAAGGATTCGAATCACTTAAACATTTTCTCTCTAACACTTAAGAACGTAGCGAACTCTCTATTTATACACACTATATTTGCACTCTAACATTTTCCCTCTGTCTCTCTGCACCATGTGCTACAAAATTTGTGAGATTTGGAGTCCTATTTATAGAGTTCGAAGGGTTGCGTCTATCCAAACAAAGGTTTGTGTTCATTGGTGAAAGATTGCATCTTTTCATTGTGATTAGTTGAGAAGCTTTGATATAATCCACAATGGATAAGCACCTTTTCATGATTGGTTGACTCTTGATAGGTGTCTGTTCATTGGTAGTTGATAGTAGTTGATGGCGGTTGATCATGCTTATCTGGCAGTTGTTAGTTAAAAAGATAATACCAGAAAACCGTCCATGTCACGATCGTGAATCTTTGATTGGCAATCTTCTATTTTTGAAGTAAACAAGTCACGACCGCGAATGATTATCATGATGATGAATTGAGTTTTACTCAGAAGTTTTCTTGTAACTTGATCGATCTTCGACAGCTTTGATCCTAAGCCAAATCTTTAAGTTCCACGCATCTTTTTGCACCTTTTCACTCTTTTTTCATAGAATTCTACTTTAGCTCATTCTACTCCCATGATTTACCTTGTATCTGCATTTGCATAAAAAACAACTACATACCACGTGAAATCTTTTATATGAAGTACAAAAATGGCTAAAACTACAGTGTTTATTGTATAAAATTTATATGATAATAAGTGTAATTATACACTTATCACTTATCGCGATCGTGACTCACTTGGACAAAATTAGAATGTTTTGATAACTTAATTCACGAGCACTATATAGGTCATGAACGTGAATTTTTAAAAATCCAAATTCTTTTCATTTTTCTTTTTATTAAAAACACACTAACTTAAGAAAACACAAAAACAAAATAAAATATATTACTATATATATATTTTGGACAAGATAAGAGATTTAAGTGCTGGAGTTTCCCAACCCCTTGACTTCATATTCGTGGATGAGATCTAACTTGGCAACTTCTTGAATGAAAACATCAATCAAGTCAAGTTTCATGCATATATCTTCATCCATTGGATATTTATAAGCCTTATCCATGTTAAATTCAATAGTATCGTCACCTATCCTTAACTTAATTTTGCCTTCCGACACATTTATCATTGCTTTGCTAGTATGCATAAAAGGACTTCCTAAGATTATAGGACATTTTTCATCTTATGCAAAATCTAACACAACTAAGTCTGTTGGAAAAGCAATTTAATCCACTTTAACTAGCACATCTTCTATTATGCCATAAGGACGTTCAATAGACTGGTCAGCCAATTGTAAAACCATATTTGTCCTTTTAACTTCATCATCAAGCTTCAACTCTTTGAAGATCGATAAAGGCATAAGATTTATACTAGCCTCAAGATCACATAAACATTTTGAAAAAGCTCCAAGTTTACAAGGTATTGTGAAACTTCCCGAATCTTTAAGTTTAGTGGGCATTGTAGCAGTTATTATTTTGCTACAATCTTCAGTTAAATATACTTTTGATATTCCTTCTAAACTACACTTACGAGATAAAAGTTTTTGAATAAACTTACAGTAGTTAGGAATTTGAGTAATGGCTTCAATGAATGAAAGATTAACTTCCAAACTTTTGAGCTTATTGATGAACTCGATGAATTGCTTATCCTCATCCTTCTTCTTCATTCTTTGTGGAAATGGTGGTTGAGGGGGATTAACATTTCCAGAATTAGGTTGTTCATCCACTCCTGCATTATCATTAGATTTACTTGGATAATCATTCGGTACTTCAACAACATCATTAGCAAGCATACCCGAAGGATTTGGTTTATCTAGTAATTTACCACTACGAAGGGCTATAGCATGCATATTTTCCTTAGGATTTCCTTCTGTGTTATTAAGTAAATGGTCTTTTGATAAGTGTAAAATTACACTCATTATCACATTAATTTTATACATTAAACGCTATAGTTTTAGCCATTTTTACACTTCATATAAAAGATTTCACATGCTATGTAGTTGTTTTTTATGCAAATGCAGATACCAGGTAAATCTTGGGAGTAAAATGATCTAAAGTGGAATTCTATGAAAAAAGAGTGAAAAAGGTGCAAAAAGATGAGTGGAACTTAAAGATTTGGCTTAGAATCGAAGCTTTCGAAGATCGGTGAAGTTGCAAGAAGAATTCTTAGTAAAGCTAAATTCACAGTCGCAACAATCATTCGCGGTCATGACTTGTTTACTTCAGAAACAGAAGTCTGCCAATTAAAGATTCACGGTCGTGACTTAGACGGTTTTTTGGTATTATCTTCTTAACTACCAACCACCAGAAAAGCATGATCAACCGCCATCAACTACCAATGAACAGACACCTATCATAAGTCAACCAATCATGAAAAGGTGCCTATTCATTGTGGATTATATCAAAGCTTCTCAACCAATCACAATGAAGAGATGCAATTTTTCACCAATGGACACAACCCTTCGTTTGGATAGACGCAACCCTTCAAACTCTATAAATAGGGTTCCAATCCTCACAAATTTCGTGCATTCAAGGAAGTGCAGTGGATTAGAGTGTATAAAGTGAAAGAGAGATATAGTGTGTGCAGATAGATTCGCTACGTTCTTAAGTGTTAGCGAGAAAATGTTTAAGTGATTCGGATCCTTGTTTTGATCACTAGATTTCTCTATATTCTTAGGCAATTGTTGTATAAGTGCTCTTGCAAATCACTTATCAATAAAAGTTTTCGTTCTTTAATATTTGTTTGTTCGATATTCGTAAAGAATAGCATCCTAGCGGAGATTCTGTGTGGGCCGAGACTGAATTCAAAGCAGAAGCAGGAATTGCGGGAATTGACAACTCCCATTAAAGAGTGGATACAGGTTGATCAACTTTAGCTTTCACTTGCATACCTTACAACTTTGCTTTACTTTCTACTTATACTTTCCATTTCGAAGTTTATGATATGTCTATGTGTCATAATGCGTATTTCGTGTTAAGTCTTTTATGTTAATCAAGTTATATATATTGGAGTTAATTTTAAGAGTAGTTTCAGGGTTAACAATATCGTGTATAGTCACTAGATCTGTGATATAACGCTATTTAGTGAGCCAACATTTTTTGAATGGTAACTTGCTATAAATATGGCTATGTGAGAGCAACCAGTACTAAGCATAGTATTGACGTTATCAAGGTTTATATATTTGACTTAATTCGTTTGCGCTAGGTTTAGAAAAGTTATTTCATGTGTTGCTCTGAGGTGAATAATTGAATTTCTGAGTGTCTAGAACCGAGTATGTTAAATTAATCTAGTGAACGTAGTATCTTTGATGACCTTGCATGATTTCTTTGCTATACTTGTTCGTAGGGAATATCTATATACTTTTATCTTTTCTAATATTTCATGCATTTGTCTATCCATCCATCATTCTAATCCTACACAATTAATTTATTTTTCTTTTGTTCCCTTCCTCTATTTGATCTTTAGAATTAGTCCTTCCTTGTGGGATCGATATCTTTTAAAACTACTTCGCAACTGTATACTTGTAGTTATCATCATTTTTCTATTTGATAAGAGGTATTGACAACACCTTCATTTTTCGTGAACAAGTTTTTGGCACCATTATTTGAGGATATGCCTTACAAAACGAGTGTAGCAAAGTCTCACGAACAAGTTCTTAGAACTATTAGTTATTAAACTTATCAGTGGAAAAGTGGTGAACAGGGATTTACAAATTGCCTAAATACATCGATATCTAATAAATATTACATTTGATAAATGCGATACCTGAAGGAAATCCTGCTAAGGAGGAGTGAACATTGTGGTCCTTTGGTTAAAAACTACCCTTGTGGGATTGTGGTACCTCTAGGAGTTACCATAAAGTTGGGAGCAGAAGGTGCATGGGCCATGGTTCCATATTAAGGTGGTTGCACTATGAAGTTCAAGCTTGTGTTAATTAAGGATGGGGCACTTAGATTTTGAGGGATCGCTGGTTGTGAGGCAAAGCTCTAACGTGGTGGAATGAAACTAGATGAAGGTCTAGCTTTTCTTATAAAGGAAGTTGAGTGATGCCAACCCAGATGGAACGTACCGGAACTGACCACCTATTGGCTAACTTGCCCTTGATTAAATTAATTCAAGAGCTGAGTAACCCGGAAGGCATTAGCTTACCTTAACCTTGAATAATCATAACCCCCAGAAGTTTGACCTATCTGAAACTAATCAAATAGTCCTAGACCTTGACTAAATTGATTTAGTGCTTGGGATAGCATTGACCTAGTATGATCATGGTGGTATTGGGGTTGCAAGGTTCTTGGGCCAAATTAGGAAGCAATGGTAGGTTTTCCAACTGGACAACCTTATGATAGGTGAGTATTAGGAGTAGAGTCTAGTCCCCACGCCTTGGGATAGCCAGTAGTAATAGGATCCCTGAGATTCCTAATTATCTTAAAATTTGAGAGTCCATCTAAAGTACGGTTCTTTGGATGATGTGGATGAAGGAAGAACAATAGCGCTTGAGTAAATTGATCACTATAGAGAATGGCACTTAGAGCGTTTGCCATTTCTAAGCTTGTGTTCAACGGGATTTGTTGGATAATTGGCACCTCATGCAAAATCTACTCATCTATCCCGTGACTACCTTGAGGATCCGTCATCCCGAAACTCTAACTTGAACTAAGGATCAATCTTCGATTCGACACAAAATTTGAACTTAAACCTGATCCCAAATCTTAACTCGAGTCTTTGCTGGGATTAGTGAGTGGAATACTCTTTGATGGAAAGTTCTCTAGGTAAGCCATAATGGGGGAAATCCGGACGATGCGGGAAGTTAGCGTCATCCAAGCCTTAATTGAAGCAAACACAATCAAATAGCTTCATCAAATATGACATGCATGTTTAACATATTTGATGTTGATGTATGAGATACATATGATGTGGCTACATCACAACAGGTTAATATATGGGATGAGATAACATTTATGTTTGTCAATCCATTTGAAACACATAGGGTTAGTCATTAGTAATAATACATAATACAATTGATAATAAGGCCCGAACCATGTGCTGAGGGCTTGAGGTTAAGGTGACAACTATGTGATGTCAAGGGTTGTGTTTGTTAATCCACTTAGAACAAACAGGTCGACAACCGTAATACCGGTGTGGTAGTACGCTTGTGGTTGAGGTGTAATTCATGTTTTGCCAATCTAGTTGGAACAAAATAGGTTGACTTGCATAATACCCGTGTGGTAATAAGTTTGACTTTAAAGTGTGACTTATGTTTGCCAATCTATTTGGAATAAATAGGTTAATTATCATAATAACCGTGTGGTAGTAGGCTAGCGATTGAGGTGTAACTCGTGTTTTGCGGATCCATTTGGAATGAAATAGGTTGACTCCTATAATACCCATGTGGTAATAGGCTTGGTTTTAAAGTGTGGCTTATGTTTGCCAATCTATTTGAAACAAACAGGTTGACTACTGTAATACCCATGTGGTAATAGGCTTTGTTTAAAAGTGCGATTTATGTTTTCTAATCCATTTAAAACAAATAGGTTTATTACTGTATTAACCTTGTGGTAAAAGGCTAAGGTTATGATTTGTGTTTTCCAATTCACTAGGAATAAATAGGTTGATTACCGTAGTACCCGTGTGGTAAAAGGTTGATGTTATGATTTGTGTTTGCCAATCTACTTGGAATAAATAGGTTGATTACCGTAATAACCGTGTGGCAAAAGGTTGAGGTTATGACTTGTGTTTGCCAATCTACGTGATTTAAACAATTTGATTGCCATAATGTACCCCATGGGGTAAAAGGTTGAGGTTATGACTTGTATTTACCAATCCACTTGGAATAAATAGATCGAAAATGACAAGGGATCACGTATTATCCAAGTGATAAAGTGCTTGACTTTGAGAACTAATTGTCATGGTTTGCTCTCGACATATTCAAGTTTGGGTAAAATAGTATGTTATACCTTATGGTTTGCGACATTAAACGGACATATTTTCGAGTGTCGAGTGGGCACTACTATAACCATGGGTGATCCTACCTTAGGTAACATTATCTCATTGCATCTTCTAAATCTAGGTAAGTGATATCAGGGTAAAACGGTGTGTTAAACCCGACACCTCACGACTTCAAATGGATAGAGGTTCAAGTACTAAGTAAGAACTATCAAAACCACGAGTGGTCCTAACTCCAGGTGATGCTAGCTTGTTGTGTCTTTTATGTTCGAGTTTGGGTAGAACGGTGTGTCATACCCTTTTTCTTAGAAGTTCATGATTCTAAGCGGATAGAGGTTTGAGTGCAAAGTAGGCACTACCATAACCATGGGTGGCCCTAACCCTAGGTGACACTGTCTCATCGCTTCTTCTTATATCTAGGTGGGTGATATTGGGGTAATGACATGGGTGTGTATAATTTGTGTCTACATAACAACTCGTGGTTAGCATGATGCTTTACACGAAATAAACGTGGTGATGAAATTAACACATAGCACATAACATTTAGCACGTCACTTCCAACCTTATATCTCCCTTGTGTAAGGTTGAGGCTTCTAAATCTAGGCTTGGATCATCATAACACCATAAGCTATTAAGTAGCGAACCTGCATAAGAGATGCATTTATTTTGGTAAACCTAAGGGAAGTATGTACGGTTTCCTTATATGAGTTCGGTCATGGGCTGTTGATGTAGAGGCTTCTTGTTGCACTATATACACTCCAAGCCTCTCCCTAAATGGGTATGAACGAGGGAGGTACATGCGATATGGCAACAAGTGATCCACCCGCTAAGTATCTTTGGTCGCAAAGGGATCGCAAATGATACTTTCGCAAGCTTCACAATAAATGGGGCACATAATCTTAAAGACTAAGCCATCTAATGCATATGCTTTTGTTCGGAATATCGTAAGTGTGAATTTAACTAATTTAATGACTTTTCAATACAGATCCAAAATCTTTTAAACTTTTAACTTTATAAAAGATATCCCCTACGGAGTCGCCATTGTGAGCGGATGACGTTCAACCCACGTAGTTACCCGAGGCACCCACCCCGTGAGATGGGGCATGGAGGTTTTCCCGATTGGAAAAAAAGTGGATTTAAGTTTAAAGAAAGGAACTTGTTCATATAAAAAGTTTAATAGACTCGAGATCAGAACCTGTAGCCCATGGTATTCAGAGTCACCACCCAGATTAACTCTTATGTGAAAATTTAGTACAGTTTAGGTTCGTTAAGCCTAAGTGATACCATAGTTCAGAGATTCGGGTCCGGGTCTTACGTAGTCGTTATTTGAGTTAATATAATTCTCATTTGGAAACCACACTTATGATATTTCATTTCAATCTAGATGCTATTGGCTTATGTTTTTGGTTATTTAACGAGCATGCAGAAAGCGGGAAATAAAGTGTGAGAAAGTAAACACGTAGGAAAGTAAATGTACCTAATCTATGGGATTATTACATATTGGGATGGGGGATTTACAAATTTCCTAAATACATAGATATCTAACAAATATTACATTTGATAAATCCGATACGCTAAGGAAATTAAACCGTAACATACATCTATCTGCATCCATAATGGTTAGCACAGGGGATACCCCACCATACAAATATGTACCAAGGGCACCACGTATTCTCAATAGGGATTTTGTTAAGACCCATTTGGTCGAGTTAAAAACAACTAAGATTTCGAAGTTCTTATTCCATGAAAATTGTTCTTTTTTATTTTCAACTATGTTAGTAATTTTTATTAGAGAACATGCCGCATGTTTATTGTTGGGTCGGTTATTTGGGAATTTGCATTTCCTTCATGTGGGTGACCTAAAAAAACATTTAGAAACATAAATCTAGGCTGAACATGCATAACATAGCCATTGTTTGGGTTAACAACGGTAACGATGTCATCCATATCGTTACCGACTTCCCTATGAAGGGTGATATCGATATGAATGGCCAGATTCGCTTCCGTTGCTACTCTAAACCTTAATCAATTTATTAATACATTAATAAATCATATGTTACATGTAAATAATTATAATTTAAAGGTTTTTTTACCCCCAATGATGCATTTCCAAACTCAAAAGGGTTTCAGTGGGTCGTTCAGGGCTTAAACGATTCGAAACAGAGAAAAACAAAGTGAAATAGGGTTCTACCAAAGGCAATATCATTAATGACATGATGATAGGTTGTTAACAACATTGCAATGATGTTAACGCTATGGGGTAATGTCATTAATGACAACATAGAAATAGCAGAAAATAGCAAAATGAAAATTTAAAACTTTAAACGACCATAACTTTAGCTATACTTATCCGATTTAGATGATCTTTATCATTCCGGAAAGCTCAAGATGTTTAGAATATTTTTACGCAAAGAAAATACTCAAAAATTTATGAAATTATACTAAAATTCCCGGAAACCTTTTTGGTGTGCAAAAAACAAAAATAACCGAAAAGAAAATGAAACTTAAAAAATGAAAGCATATAAATGTAAGAACAAACTCTAGGAAATAAGAGGCTTACCCCATATACATGAATTCACTTTATTTAAGGCCCATGAAGTCCTTTGGGAAGCTCTCCTTGTTTCTTTTTTGTTGGATTTGGTTGTTGGTTGGTGATTTACCGAAAATCTTTGGAAGGGATCTATTCCTTGCCAAAGTAGATGGTTCAGAAGATTTAGTAGCCTTAAAGTGAGTGATGAAGATGTTTTAGACTCTCCATTAAAGTCTAAACCTCAAGGATTACCTAAATGATCTCTAAACCTTGAGTTTGCTTAAATGATCTCTACACCTCAAGCTTTGCTTAAAAGATGAACCAAATCTTGAATTTTCTTAAGAGATGAACAAGTGGACCCTTGTGACCCAAGTTCATGCCCTTTTCATGAACTTAATTTAACTAACCCGAAATCTCATGTGTCGATGATCAAAGTTTGGTGTTTTTCTTAAGAACACTCAAGAACACATGAAAAAATGCTCCCTAATGCTCTCTATACCCTTTTCACTCTTTCTTAGAAATGTTTTTCATCAAGATTCAATCCCCCCTCATCTAAAACATTAAGCCCTCTCTTTATGGAGCTCTCTTCAATATAAACTCAACTCCTTTTTAGCCTTAGGGCATGCTTTAGCCTTTTCTTTTCAACTTTTAACAACATCCCATGTGAAGATTTGATGTAAAAGGTCTTAGGTAAGATGTGGGGAGTGGTTTTGAAGTGATTATGTCCAAGCATGTGAGGGGAAGTCACTTTTTTGGCTGAAAATTGCTGAAAATGCAATTTTAGTTCTACTGAAAAGTTAATGTCGTTAACGACATTGCGATATCGGTAATGACATTGTGATATCGTTAACGACATTAGCAATACGACATTGCAATGTGGTTAACGACATTGCAATGTGGTTAACGACATTGCTTCTTTACCTTGGGCTTTTTATGCTGAAATTACCTACAAAAGGTTTAAGGCTGAAAGAAACAAAGCATTCTTCCTCTAGATGAATTCAAAACCCTGTGAAAAGTGAAAAACTAGCAAGGGAAAAGTAAATTAAAGCTTCATCATCGAACTCGCGAGTCAAGAGTGAAACTCCATTTTACAAGCTACCCCTCGTGGAATCATTGCTTATATGAGATCAGTATGGTCCCACTATTAAAAGAGCAGTAGGGTTTAGAGATGTTACCTGACCGGTCACGGTTGACACTACTTGCGGTGGAAACTTTACGATGACTGAAAGCTTTTATCCTGGTATGACATTACCCGGGATTGGTCTCTCTATGCCCCTTAAAGGTTGAACTTTGGTTGTTGCTACCGCTAGAACCATTGGGGAAAGAATGTTAGCCGTGCACCTCCGTTCTTCTAGTTGAGAGTCCCATGTACAAATTGTAAAAAGTCCATTAACAATGTGGCATGCAGAAAGTCCACTGATTGTGAAAAGTCAGGAAAAGATATGAACTGTAGAAATTTTATTTAACTATAAAAAGTCAAAAAGGTTGTAAACTATAGAAAGTTCATTGATTGTAAAATGTAAAAAAAGATGAGAATTACAGAAACTTCGTTGACCATAAAAAGTCTAAAAGAGGATGTAGACTGTAGAAAGTCCATTAACTATAAAAAGTTTGAAAGAAAATGTAGACTGTAGAAAGTTCGTTGACTGTAAAAAATTTTGAAAAAGGAACGTGGACTGTAGAAAGTCCATTGATTTTAAAAAGTCAAAAAAAGATTTAGACTGTAGAAAGTCCGTTGACTGTAGAAAGTCTAAAAAGAAATGCAGACTATAGAAAGTCCGTTGACTATAAAAATCTAAAAACAGATGTTGAAATTTGAAAGTCCATTGACTATTAAAGTTTGAAAAGATGTTTTGACTATAGAAATTTCGTTGCTCGTAAAAAAGTTTCAAAAGAGATGTGGACTGTAGAAAGTATAGGAAGGTATGTGAACTGCATAAAGTTAGCTATGAATGCCCCTTGTGAGTTGACCTCAGGTTGATTGTTACCATCGAAACTGCTTGGGAAAGGATGAGAGTCGTGTGCTTCATGCCTTTGAAAATATATCAATTATGGCTAGTCTTCATCGAAATCTGTTGCGGATGGTTGACAATTACGGTATGAATTGTATGCCACTTGTGAGTTGACCGTGGGTTGACTATGATCCTCAAAACTGTTGGGGAAAAGATGAAAGTTGTGTTCTCCATGCCTTTGATGATACATTGACTCTAAGAAGTCTTCGTCAAAATCCGATGTGGGATTGTTGATTATTGCAGTTTGAATTGTATGCCCCTTGTAAGTTGATAGTGGGTTGACTGTGACCCTTGGAACTGTTGAGGAAATGATGAAAGCCATGTGCTCCATGTCTTTAATGATATGTCGACTGTAACAAGTCCTCGTCAAAATCCTTTATGGGATCGTTGACTGTTGCGGTATGAATTTTTATGTCCCTTGTGTGTTGACCGTGGGTTAACTGTGACCCCCAAAACTGCTGGGAAAAGGATGAAAGCCATGTGCTTTATGCCTTTGATTATATGTTTACTTCTGTGAGTCTGACATAGATGCCCCTTGTTAGTTAAAGGGGGTACCTGTAAGAATGAAGAAATTTATTAGTAGATACTTGTGACATATGTTTTAATTCGTTGATTGAGATTATTGAAAGCAAAAGTTTTTACCCCTTCAATCAAGAATTAAAACATGAGGGTTCTGAGAAATTTTTCTTCAAGCTCATGATAAACGTGGAAATTTGAGTTCGAGATTTTTGGGGATGCCCCAATGGCTGCTCCGTTGTTTTGGGAGGCTTTTGTGATGTTGTCATGCTGCTTGAAAGAGGCTTAGGTAGGCTTGAATTTGATGAAAGTTGAAATGACTTGATTTTGGGCCATTGTCATTCTCAATTTTGATGATGTACTACTCCGACATCTTCTTGATACTTATAGTTTCCTCATGTGGAGGTAGAGTGTTTTTCTCATCGAAATAGTATTGGCCTGGTTTAACATCACCTTCACTTGTAGGTGACATAATGCATATGGATGTACGAATGAATTTATGCTTGAACAACATTTATCACATGATGTATGATTGTTTATTGCAGGCATCGTTGGCTTTAGAGCATTGGGCCTAGCCAATAGTAGAAGCTTCATTACACAAGGAGTCTTTCGGAGGTTTTCAATTTCATAACCTCTTATGTTGGTGCATGAGTGCCCCCAGGATTCATCTCATTGGGCATTCCATGGTTACCTTATTATCGATGGTCGAGTTTTGTAGACATGACTTCTTTAGAGTAATGATAGACATGGGTCCTAATCGAAGTTCGATTTTGTGGATGAATTAGAGTCGAGTTCAAAGCCTGATTTGGTTTAAAGAGGATTTGGATGAGTCATTGACTTTTTTATGCTTGTTTCCTTCTTTGGTATGACTTCAGTGATGTTAATGTTGTTCCCTAACTATGTTGGTGATTCTCAGTTAGAAGGTGATAATGAGATCTTGGAAGCTTTTGTTGTGACAATCCTCTTAGTGAGGGAAATTCGAAGATATTTGTCCTAATACCTGGATGAGAAAGAGGATTTTTTATGCCATTCTGAGGAGGAGATGATGAGTTTGATATTTCTTTAGTTCTAATTTCTGCATAGACTGCCCTTATGCGTTTTTAGTCTATTGAACCTTGTCTTAATTTTTACCTAAACCACCCTTTCATGTTTTCAATCCAGTAGACTCATCTTTCCTTCTTTTTTTCTTTTCTATTTATTATTATTTTTTTTATTTTTATTTAACCACGATGTGATGGGATTCTTACTTGCGATATTCTACAATTGGCATGCGAAAAATCGAGATAAACATATGCATAAAGATTCAGCAAGAATGACAATTCATTGATGAACTTAATAAGGGTATGAATGTTTTAAATGATTTGACTCTTACCATTGACAAGCCCTTTCAGGTTTTCTAATCAATGTGTTTGCTTTTCTCTCGATGTCCAAAGTTTTGTCTGAGCTACCTTTTTCGAGTTTCAACTGAGTGGACTATTCTTTTTCTGTTTTGAAAAGATGCCCAAATTTTTGCTCAACTAACAGAGTGCTAATTAACAGGCTAATTACTTTTGTTTTGTACTTCTTTTTACATGATTTATTTCTCTCGCCTAGACATGATAGCATTTGAGCATGTCTCGGTTGATTCATATCCATGACTTTAGCAGCTTCTTCATTCAATATTTTCTGATTATTTTGTTGGCCACTCCTGCCACTCTGTTTGCTTGAAGTATACACGTTGATGAGTGATGATACTTTCAATTATTCTTCGTATTGATGATTCCTTGATAGTCATATAGAGAATGAATGATTTTTTGAGGATGGAAGGCTTCAAAATCTATATCAGACATAGCTTGATTCCATTGAATGCAAACAGGCTTTGTCTATTGGTACTCCTTCAATAGTATGATGAGTGGCCCACCAATAGTGATGAGTCACACGATGAAGTTATTGACACATTGAAATGCTTGACTTCTTCTTTAAGTCTTCGATGTTGATGTTATGTTGGTGCCAATCGTATAAGGTGTTTAACTACTTTGGGGAACTTAGCCTTAATTTTCTTTGTTACCTTAACTTTTTGGCTCACTTTTGTCTCGATCATGTAATCTTCTGTTTGACTAACTTAATGGCCAGTGGATTTTTTGGTTTTTATGATCTTTCAGTCGACCTCTGGCACGTATTTATAGGACCAGGAAAATGCTATCACGTGTTGTCTAAGTACTTATGTTATCTTCCATTTTTCATCAAGAGTCAAATCATTTGAAATTATTAAAGGAGATTCATTTATACCCAAATTAATTTCATTCGATGATGTGTCATGTATGCTAAAACCATTATGCTCATGTTCATAAGAATGTGTGATGTCATCTGAAAGGATATCAAGCAAGCAAGCAAAGTTTTTCACATTCAAAGATTCAAAATCCTCATTGGCAGAGTTTGTTAACATAAAAGAGTTTAAAATACTAACTATTACATTATTAGCATCCACATCCTCCACATGCGGAGGGTCTTCTTTGTCAATGGTTACCATTTTGAGTTAGTACTCATTAGCTGGTTTCCCCATGCATGTGTCTAGGGATTCTATCTACTTAAGCTTTTCAGCTTTCTTGAAAACCTCATTATAAGAAGTGAAAGTTTCGATCCTGACCCTCTATCGGTAGACTGGTAATGCCCCGACCAATAGCTTTATAATCATCTCAAACAAACTAAGCTTATCCTTAAGTAGCACCTAAGTGGCCATCCACCTATTGTAGTAGGGTTTGAACAATTCCTTGTTCTTTGCTTAACAACCTCAAGATGTTGCATGGTGGTCTTTATTTCAGAATTGAAGCCACACTACTCTATTGGGGCCTTTGAGAGGTGCTTCCATTCATGAGCTATTTCCAAAGGCAAGTTGTTATACCATTCATTAACCGGCCCTCCTAGTGTAATAATAAAGCTTAGCTAACATCTTATCCCTGATCCTCATAGCTCTCATCATAGTCCGGTAGTTGATCAAATGTGATCAGGGATCTCCTTCTCCATCATACTTCTCTAATGTCGGCATTATAAAGTTTTCGGGAAGCCACTCATTAGCATGTGCTATCGGAGGGATATGATAGTAGTTTGGCCAGAAGTTTTGGAATTGGCTAGCGTGAGTAGCCAAAAACTATTGCCATAGTTCTGCTATGTTGGTAGGTAGATAACGGGGGATTGTCCATTCAGCCCCTAGCTGAAAATCAAGCTGAGGAGGAGTGAACATTATGGTCCTTTGGTTAAACTACCCTTGAGGGATCGTGGTGCCTCTAGGAGTGACCATAAAGTTGGGAGCAGACGGTGCCTAGGCCATTGTCGAATATTGAGGTGGTTGGGATATGAAGTTCAAGCTTATGTTAAAGGAGGATGGGGCACTCAGATTTTGAGGGACTAATGGTTGTGAGGCAAAGCTTTGACATGGTGGAATGAAACTAGATGAAGCTCTAGCTTTTCTTGCAGATGAAGTTCAGTGATGCCATCGGATGGAACGAACCTGAACTGACAAACTGTTGACCAACTTGCCCTTGATTAAATTAATTTTGGGGATGAGCAACCAGAGAGCATTAGCTTACCTTAACCCTGAATAATCATTACCCCCACAAGTCTGACCTATCTGAAACTGATCAAATAGTCCTGGACCTTGACTAAATTGATTCAGTGCTTGGGATAGCATTGACCCTATTTGATCATGGTGGTATTGGGGTTGCCATGTTCTGAGCCAAATAGGGAAGCAATGGCAAGATTTCCAACTAAGGAACCTGATGATAGGTGAGTATTAAGAGCAGAGTCTATCCCCCATGCCTTAAAATAGCAGGTAGCATTTGGATCTTGGAGAATCCTGATTATCTCAAAATGTGAGAGTCCATCTGAAGTACAGTTCTTTGGCTGATGTGGACGAAGGTGGAATTGTAGCACTTGAGCAAATTGATCACTATAAAAAATGGTGCTTAGAGCATTGGACATTTATGAGCCAGTGTTTAATGGGATTTGTTAGATAATTAGCACCTCATGCCAAATCTGCTCATCTGTCCCGTGATTACCTTGTGGATCCGTCATCCCCAAACTCTGACCTGAACCAAAGACTGATCTCTTATTCGAACCAAAATTTGAACTTAAACGTGAACCCAAATCTGAACTCGAGTCTTTGCTGGAATTATTGTGTGGAATACACTTGGATGGAAAGTTCTCTACACAAGCCACGATGGAGGAAATCTGGACGAGGTGGGAAGTCGGCCTCTTCTTAGCCTTAACTGAAGCAAACACAATTTAATAGCTTCATCAGATATGAAATGAATGTTTAACATATTTGATATTGATGTATGAGATGCATATGATGTGGCTGCATCACAACTGGTTTATAAGATGTGATGCGATAAAATTCATATTTGTCAATCCATTTGAAACAGACAAGGTTACTCATTAGTAATAAAAATAACTCAACTTATAATAAGGCCCGACTCGTGTGGTGAGGGCATGAGCTTAAGGTGACATCTATGTGATGTCAAGCGTTGTGTTTGTCAATCCACTTAGAACAAACAGGTCGATTACAGTAATACCTGTGTGGTAGTAGGCTTGTGGTTGGGGTCTGACTCGTATTTTACCAATCCATTTGGAACAAAATAGGCTGACATACGTAATACCCTTGTGGTAATAGGTTTTAATTTAAAGTGTGACTTATGTCTACCAATCAATTTGGAACAAATAGGTTAGTTGCCGTAATACCTATGTGGTCGTAGGCTAGCGGTTGAGGTGTAACTCATGTTTTGCTAATCCATTTGGAACAAAATAGGTTGACTTCCATAATACCCATTTGGTAATAGGCTTAGTTTTAAAGTGTGACTTATGTTTGCCAATCCATTAAGAACAAACAGGTTGATTGCTGTAATACCCATGTGGTAATAGGCTCAGTTTTAAAGTGTGACTTATGTTTGCCAATCCATTTGAAACAAACAGGTTGATTGCTGTAATACCCATGTGGTAATAGGCTTGGTTTTAAAGTGTGATTTATGTTTACTAATCCATTTGAAATAAACAGGTTGATAATCGTAATACCCGTGTGGTAAAAGGCTAAGGTTAAGATTTGTGTTTTCCAATTTGCTTGGAACAAATAGGGTTGATTGTCGTAATAACCATGTGGTAAAAGGTTGAGCTTATGATTTGTGTTTGCCAATCTACTTGGAACAAATAGTTTGATTACCGTAATACCCGTGTGGTAAAAGGTTGAGGTTATGATTTGTTTTTGCCAATCTACTTGATATAAACAATTTGATTGCCATAATACCTGTGGCGTAAAAGGCTTAGGTTATGACTTGTGTTTGCCCATCTGCTTGGAACAAATAGACCGAAAATGATAAGGGATTGTGTATTATCCAAGTGATAACACTCTTTATTTTGAGAACTAATCACCATGATTTGCTCTCGATAAATTCAAGTTTGTGTAAAATTGTGTGTTATACCCTATGATTTATGACTTTAAATGGATAGATGTTCGAGTGTCGAGTGGCCACTGCTATAACCATGGGTTATCTTACCCTAGGTGACATTATCTCATTGCATCTTTCTAAATCAAGGTAAGTCATATCGAGGTAAAACGGTGTGTTAAACCTGACCGCTCATGACTTCAAATGTACAAAGGTTCAAATACCAAGTAGGCATAACTATCATAACCACGGGTGGTCCTAACCCTAGGTAACGCTGTCTTGTAACTTCTTTTAGGTTCAAGTTCAGGTAGAATGATGTGTCATACCCTTTTACTTAGAAGTTCATGATTGCAAGCGGACAGAGGTTCGAGTGCCAAGTAGGCACTACCATAACCATTGGTGGCCCTAACCCTAGGTGACACTTTCTCATCGCGTCTTTTTATATATAGGTAGGTGATATTGGGGTAGTGACATGTGTGTGTATAATTTGTGTCTTCATAACAACTCACGGTTAGCATGACGCTTTACATGAAATAAACATGGTAATGAAATGAACACATAACACATAACATTTAACACATCACTTCCAACCTTATGTCTCCTGCGCGTAAGGGTTAGGCTTCTAAATCTACAATTGATCATCTTAACACCGTATGGTATTAAGGAGTGAACGTGCATAATCGATGCATTTGTTTTGGTAAACCTAAGGGAAGTGCCTAAGGTTTCCTTATATGAGTTCAGTCATGGGCTGTGGATGTAGAAGGTTCTTGTTGCACTATGATACACTCCAAGCCTCTCCATAATTAGGTGTGAACAAGGGAGGTACATGCGATATGGAAACAAGTGATCCACCAGCTAAGTATCTTTGGTCACCATGGGGTCGCAAATGATACTTTTGCAAGCTTCATGATAAATGGGGCACCTAATCTTAAAGGCTAAGCCATCTAAAGCATATCCTTATTTTGTTCGAAATATCGTAAGCGTGGATTTAACTCATTTAATGACTTTTCAATACTCATCCAAAATCTTTTAAACATTTAAGTTTATAAAAGATATCACCAGCAGAGTTGCCCCTATGAGCGGATGATGTTCAACCAGAGCGGTCGTTGCGAGGCGCCGACCCCTGTGAGATGGGGTTTGGGGGTGATAGGGTCCGTTTCGGACCTATCTTTCGATCAATTTCGGTGTAAAACAGGACGTAATTCGATGTCATTTTGGGTGTTTAGTTCCATGTTTGCATTGGTTTACATTTAGTTTGGTTTTTAGTTACTTTGTTAGATTT